>JAFBJT010112547.1:39007-79007 GCA_016785325.1 Chascanopsetta lugubris
TAACGAGATTGAAGGACAACTCTGGTGGTGCTAAGGGGGAAAAACAACAAGGGTACCCTAAGTATAAAGTCTATAAAAAAAAAAAATTAAGAATGATAAAATAAAAGGGATATGTGATACTTCTAACATATTTACAGCAGGACATGTGGTACAGTATGCATACAGTACAATACCCACAGTAGCACGGAAAGTGTGGCTGAACACACAGCTACTGTGTGTTCAGCTCTCTTATTGCACTCGGGTAGAAAGTGTTCGCGAATCTGGACGTGCGGGCCTGGATGGACCTGCACCTCTTCCCTGAGAGCAGCAGCGAGAACAGGGTGTGTTAACAGTGTTTCTCCCGTTGCCGTGGTGACTCATGGTGGCGGGGTTTTATTAACTCTGAGATTCAAAACTCAGAGTGTCTCACTTCAGAGTTACAGGAGAGTATGTTGAGCCTCCTTCGGGCCCCAGATGTATACACTTTTCACTTTTCAAAATAAGAGCTGGACATTGAATAGAGTGGTTGAGGAGGAATTCACGTCATGTTGTAACTGGGGCGATTTTTAGGTTTTTAGAAGCAACAGGTTTTATTAACTGAATTTAGAACCTGATACATTTTGCTCCACACTCCAGTCCAGACGGTGGCGTTAGTGCTACTCTAACTTATTTGCCAACCGCCATAAAAACACAGAAGAAGAAGAAGAAGAAGAAGAAGAAGAAGAAGAAAGCTGTCGGCAAACATACGAGAAAAAAAAGTCTGCCCAGACCATGTTTCAAGAAAATGCTGCGAGAACTCCCAAGCCAGGGCTGCAAGAACAAAGTGCCCAGGGGCGAGAAGAAAGGTCTCGCTTCTTGCGGAGTGACCGGCTGACCTTTACAACTTTTGTCAACCTATTTTCTCCGTTAGTATGACACAAAGCCAACTGCTGCGAGCTCATTTACTTTTGGGAACACGCATAGTGAGTTAATCCATTCAAAAAAATGCAAACTGTTGACACAAAAACGAGTTATTCGAATGAGTTACCCTGCTGAGCTAACGCCGGGAGTCAGACCGTGTAACCTGTGGCTGTATCTTAGATAATGGAAATGTATCTACAGCGCCCAACTCTTTGCATGCATGTGTAACGGGCAGGCATAAAGCTGGTGCAGTTGGGTACTGGTGTCAAGTGAGCTGCACCGTCAATTTAAGCGTGCGCTTACTTATGCCTTTAAGGTAAAAAAGAAAAAGCAAAGCAAATGATGTCAATGAACACATATCTCTTTTCCGCTTTCAAGATAAGAGGCCCACATTTTGTTTTGTTTGTTAATCTCTCTCTTGGAAGAGAGAGATTAAATCGTTAAATATTAGGAGATATTAATCATAAATCTTAGTACATCTAATTTCAGACAGATTTAATGTAGCAATGTGGAGAAATTTCAAAGTAAAGTTAACTATTTTCAACTCCACATTCGTCTTTTTCTCCAGGTTTGAGGGCCTCTCATTCAGAAACAATCCATAATTGCCACAGTAAACCAATGGTGACTTTGTTCATGGTGATGCCTACTATCTATACTGTAAATTGCAGACAGATTTGATGTTGGAATTTAGAGAAATTTGGATGTAAAATTCAATATTTTTAATTCCACATTCATCTTCCCTCTGAGTTTTAGGGCCTCTCATTCGAAGAAAAACCACAAATGCAACAGTAAACCAATTGTGTGTTGTGTTGTGTTGTTCATGGAGATGCTTACTATCTGTACTGTAAATTGCAGATAGATTTGATGTTGCCATTTGGAGAAATTTCAAAATAAATTTCACTATTTTGTTTACAAAATTCTTCTTTTCTTTGGGTTTGAGGGCCTCTCATTTGACAATGATCTATAATTGCAAAAGTAAAGCAATGGTGGCTCTGTTCATGGTGATGCCTACTATCTGTACTGTAAATTACATACAGAATAGGCATGAATAGGTGCACACTTAAATTGACGGTGCGGCTCACTTGGCAGCTCACTTGGCAGCTCACTTGACAGCGGCTGGCAAATTGTGGGCTCACTTGGCATCAGTCAATGGGTTCATAAGCAAATGCTTAATTACCTCTCGAGTCATTAGCTTATCAAGTGTTTGAAAAGTTAGAGTTCGTATTGCAGCACCACTTCACCCTTGATCTCCAAGCGCACAAGAGAACCCATGGTTGCCCTCTGTTATCTTCAAAACTTAAAAGCTGATAGTTTGTCCATTTGGCCTGCTGAGAACAAACATGGCCGCCTCTGAGGAGAAGACCTGCTCCTGATGTGAAATAAATACGACAACGGAGAAAGTGAGTATTTCTTCATATCCATATTTCAATAGTATGCTTAAAAAAACTAACTTACCACTAAGTTGTCCCATGTCGCTGCTCAGCTTCAACTGTTAACCACATCATGGACCCTGACATCACTGGAGCCATGCACTGTTGGCCAGGGTGTGAAGAAAACCCATTAGGTTTGGGACGCAACTATTGATACTTTGTAACATTGTTACATTTACACAACAAATGTGTACAAATACACAATAGTACATGAAAAACTTTCTGAATGAGCAAATTCTTGCTCTCAAACATCAGCATCAGCAAATCCTAGTGCAGGATATGACTGGCCTAAGGCTGCTAGCACTCCTGAACACCTGAATTTGAATCATGACATTGAAATTAAATTTTGATGATACAGACAATTCATAAATTCTACATTTCACTTGCAGACACTTTTATCCAACGCGAGGTACAAAGTCAGACAGAGAGAAAGACATCTCTTAGCAGAGGACCTCTCATTGACAGAACCTGAAGTGCCCAGGATGCGAGTGGGTCAGGGTCCATTCCAACATCATCTTCCTCCTCAGAGCCCTAATCATCACTGATGACAGGGGTTGAGTGGCACAACAAAATGATTTCTCTTTCCATAAAATAGCTGAGCAGACAGCTGCAAGAGAAATGACCTTTAGAGAATATGTTTTTGAGTCAATACCAAATTCACCTCGAGTTATTTGTGAAGAACAGTAACAGTGTATATATACTTGGACATAAGTCCACATGGCGCCTAGAGTATATATGCATTTAGCACATTATGGAAACATCTGTTACATTATCATAACACTTCTTGCCCTCGCTCAAGGGCACAGACAAAAAGATTATCAATCGACAACCTATAGTTCTAACGTTGTACAGACGGGTAGCAACATCCATTGCACTATACTTTCTACTGTCCTCCGATATAATGCGGTATAAAATTTAAAAAACACACCCCTGACTTACCACCCGTATCGGGCGTATGTCTAAAAGTGGTGCTTCTTATTCTACCTGCATCAGGCGTATGTCCATAAACAGACATACCAGCATTTGCAGTAGTGATACGTGAATGGGGTGTAAGATCAAACATGACACAAAAATCACAGCATGCACATCATTTTTGACAGTAAAACGTAACACATTTCAAGAGATCCTGCACAAACAACACCTCTCTCATTATTTAGCACAAATCATGTGGTTCTGCTGCCCCAGGGAGGGGCAAGAGAACCTCTTAAAGGAAACGTGGGGGAGGGGCTGAATATGATCACTTGCCTGATGCAGGATATGTTTACCTTCCTGGCTGTGGATGACTTGTCAGAGGATGACGAGCTGCTGTCTTATGACCTACCGGTGGCTGAGGTCCTCACTGGGGCCCATCAAGGAAACCATCAAGTACGAGAGCTAGATGTCTTTTCTGTGTGGTAATACTGTTCTCATATATTGCCACTGAATCGAAAGAGAGATAATTTGAGGTCAGGGACATTTTGATTTGTAAAATATGTCCCTGTGTACCTCAAAATACTTTGCAAAGATTGAAAAACATTCTGCCCGGACATAAAGCATCTCCACAGCAGCCTGGCCTTTTTGTTAGCTATACCTTGGCCTATGTGATAAGATAGAACTTTATGACAATGATTATGAGTGTATATACTATCTGAGTCAGTCCCATTGATCATTCCTACAACTTCAAAAGACTCACACTCAGAGTTTTGCCCTGATTCCCAGATACAAGAGCAGATATAGTTCTTCAGACCAGGACTTTGGTGAATTAATAGCTCGATCAGTCAATGATCTATGTCGAGGTTCCCAAGTAGTATTTACTTTGTATTCCCCCCTGGTCTGGGCTGTCTCTTTGTGGCTGTCTCTCACTTTCTCACAAACGTAAAGGCCTGAACAGACTGTAGATAACACATCTTTCACCTACAGACCATTCTCAGAGGAGGAACCCAACAAAACACAGAGCACATCAGCATTGTGTGCTGTTTATTTCACAACAATGAGGCAACATAGCTTTCAGTTCAAATTCCGGCAGTTACATTCTGAATTTGTTAGAAGCTTGAATACACAAAAATAAGCTGTATACCATTTTATACCAGCTTGGCGATAGGGATGGTTTGACTGGTCAAAATGTAATCAGAGATGCAGCTTGGCATGTACGACAATGGCAGCCAGAAGAACTTGGCGTCCCAGCCTGGTGAGTAGCGGGTGCGAGGCCTGACTGCGGACACGGCGTGCTCCATGCAGTTGACCACCTTCATCAGATCCCCATCGCTCAACATTGCAACCTTTTCATCGAGCATTTCCAGAGCTGGGAGGAGAAACAAGTGCAACAGATAAATACATTGATTAATTCAGATGAATCAAATGAATAGAGGGGGCAGATCTCTGGGGAGGAAACATGTTTGAAGAACAGATTTATTGTCCTAATATTTTGACTTTATTTCTTTCATTTAGAATTGTTTTTTTTTCATTATGTCACCAAATACTCCTCGATAAGACGATCCTGACTTACCCTTCTGTAGATACTCAGTTCCATAGTCGTCTCTAGTCTCCTGGGGCATCCTCTCCCACAACGTCGTGACATTTCTCTTCAGGATACCAGCGTTGGTCACATTGGTTTTGAAGAAACCAGGCTCAATGCAGAGGACTTTGACGTCGAAACATTTCATGTTGAGCCTAAGTGAGACCATTCATGTTAACACTGTTTATGCTCAGACTATGATGGTAACAAATAATCATGTTTGTGAATGAGTAAATAACCTGAGGCTGTCGTTAAAAGCTTCCACGCCAAATTTAGAGACTGTGTATGGGCCTCCTGTGGCACTGATCCTCCCAAACACGCTGGCCACGTTCACCACTCTTCCTTTGGCCTTCTTTATTAGCGGGAGAATGCTGAGGGTCACGGCAATGACCCCATTCAGGTTCACGTCCAGCATACCCTTGTAGTCGTCAATAGTTAACCAATCATTTGGGGCAGAGGGAACGGCAACGCCAGCATTGTTGACTACAGCCCATAAACCTGGCAGCAGCACAAAATATAATTTAACCTTCACCTTTTTCCTAATTGTCCCAAACCATCAGTACCACAACATGAAAACAGGTCAAATACAGAATGTTACAATCAACAATTATTGACAGAAATCTTTGTGTCCATAAAGTTAAAGTAAATCATCCACCACCAACAATGTATGTGTAAACAATAGAGACAAACATTTGAGGTTAGACAATATGTGAAATATGAACCAGACTGCAGCTGATCCAAAGTCCACTAACAGACAGTGTGTAAAAGGTCTATGAACACTACGATATTACTCTAAAGCAATAACAGAAACTACAAATATTCTGTCTGGGCTTTTTTCATTATTTTTTGATTCATACATGACCTCCTTTAATTATGAAATATACAATTACTGAATAATCAACACAAAAATACTTTCTACTTTTTATTATAGAATCATGTTATTCTTTGTGTCTATAAAGCAAAAATTAACATTACAATTTTGTGGATAATTTTCATGGTGTTTGCTCCAGTTTAAAAAATTAGTTTTTTACATAAAGTTTGTCTCATTTTGAATTAAATGATGCAGAACACTGAAACATTAAAACTGATCAGTGTTTACAGATGTTGGTAATT
This sequence comes from Chascanopsetta lugubris, assembly GCA_016785325.1. Taxonomy (NCBI): domain Eukaryota; kingdom Metazoa; phylum Chordata; class Actinopteri; order Pleuronectiformes; family Bothidae; genus Chascanopsetta; species Chascanopsetta lugubris. The sequence continues at coordinate 44,924 of JAFBJT010112547.1, forward strand.
GATGCACTTTGCCGTTTAATTTTTTTCATAAAGCAAAATTGGACAAACGGTGCCTTGGTGACCGCTCAGGAGGATGAGGAGGATGACACTCACCACGCTCGCCCACTTTGTCCCTGATCATTGCCGCCACTTTGCCAACACTCTCACTCGACGTGACATTCAGGTGTGTTGTGGTCAGGTTGGCGGAGCATGACTTCTTCAGATCTTCCTCTCCCTTCTCCGTGAAGCACCCGGCGATCACTTGGAACCCCTTCTTGTCCAGAGTGCGAGCCAGCAGGTTGCCGAAGCCTGTGTCACAGCCCGTGATGTACACATACTTGCTGCCTTTGTCGGGGACCCTGGGCCGTTCCCTGACCCAGCGGTACAGAGGGAAGAGAACCACCAGGCCCAGCAGGTACAAGAACATGACTGCAGCTGCAAAGAGAAGCCTAACTGTTATCAGTGAAAGAAGTTGTGCAACATGGTTATTAAAGGTGTTGGGACATAAACTCTATTTACATTCCAGAGTCCCATTACCATTTCAATTAGAATTGGTTTACTTTCCACTCCACCCATTTGCAAAATAATGGAAAGTTGAACAGCAAATAATTGGTTATTAGAATAAAAAATGAACCATAAATTATGTAAAATTTTATTGGATTTTCATTGCAATGCAAATCAGATTTAAGTTAGAAACAAATAAGAAACAGTGAATATAAAAATAAAGTAAATGTAATGCTTGTTTTGTTTCACAAAGCAAGTTTAGTGCAAACTCTGAGTATGTAAACCTTGAACTGAGGGCTGCTCTGAGTTTTCCGTTTCAGGAGACGTGGTTGGTTAAACCCGGCTAAGAGGAGTCAGTCTAACCCGTTCCACAAAGAGGTAACTTCAACTCAGAGTCGGTTGCTATGGTAACAGACTCTGAACCTAACCTGATTGGGAGCAGGTTTACTTCAAGAAACCCAGAGTTCCTCTCTGTCTCCTCCCTCTTTCAGCAGCTGACACGAATGATTCCATCTGTGGTGAATGTGAAGTGAACTGTGGCGGAGTATTCACTTCTGTCTGAGTGAAAAATACATAGGACGAACATGACGTGTCGCACGGTGGGGAGAAGATTCAGGGATCACGAGTGAATGAATTGTTTCCATGTGATCTTTAAATCAAACGATATCGTTTTTGAAACTGTTGATAAAATATTATATTATTAATCTCATTGATCCTAACATCGGACGGTTAACCTGCCGTGGAGAGAGAGAGAGAGAGAGAGAGAGAGAGAGAGAGAGAGAGACGTGCAGACTTTGTTGCCCTATATTTTTTCCAACGGGAGTTTTTATTCAACGTGTGTGATACAGAATATTAATGAAATGATGTTCATACACCGCTGTCAAGTGAGCCCACAGTTCGCCAGCCGCCGTCAAGTGAGCCACACCGCAGTCGCACTTCCAAGTAAAGTGTGCGCCTATTTTAGCCTTTATGGTAAAACACTTGAAATGACGTTAATGACCACATATCTAGCTTTCAATATAAAAGCGCCCTCAAAGTTGGCGTAAAAGGCGAATCTGGAGGTGAAAAGTCGAACTTTACTTTGAAATTAAATTGCTACAGTAGATGTGTCTGAAATTTACAGTATCGTATAGGACATATCACCATGAACATATTCAAAGCTGGCTCACTTCTCCAAGCTACATTTTTGTGGAGTTTTAGGCCCTCAAAGTTGCAGAAAAGGGCGAATATGGGGGTGAAAAGTAGAACTTTGAAACTTGTCTGAATTCTTACAGTTAATGTAATTGTAAGTTAATAGGGTATATTAAGGCGTATTATTGAATATGTCCTTTAATAAATCGTTGCTTCAAGAAAGACATTGGCAACATAAGCAATTTTGGCATTTTATTTTGAAGGCTGAAGTGAGCTATGTTCTCATTAACGTAAAATTACGTGTTTTACCATAAAGGCTAGAATAGACGCACACTTGAGTTGAGCTGAAGTGAGGCTCACTTGACAGCAGTGTTCATACAGTGGTCGAGTGACGTCAGACTGAGATAAGCAAAGATAACAAATGTGTGTGAGAACTGAAATAGCCACTAAATGGCATTATTGATACTTAAAACGATTAATTAAATTGGATGTTACATATTTAATTAAATATCTAATCAAATATTGCATAAAATGTGTCAAACTGTCTGTATGAGCGCATGACAGTTTCCGGTTCCAGCGGACTAAATTGCGCCGATCTTGTTTTTCTCTCCCGTTGCCATGGTGACTCGTGCTGTCGTGCCTTTATTAACTCAGAGATACAAAACTCATAGTGTCTCACCTCAGAGTTACAGGAAAGACTCAGCGTATATTGAGCCTCCTTTGCGATACGGGCCCCGGATGTATACACTTGAGTCGTTCCTGGAATATGGCCTTTTCTAAATAAGAGCTGAGCATAAATCTCCGTGCTCAGTTTCACGTAAACAATCGAGTCGTTACTTTTCACAAGTAAACTATTCAGGTGTAAAACTCGCGTAGTGTTTTGAAAATGTAAAAAAACAACAACCAAAATCCCCTGAACAACATGACCAAATAGATTCCTCGGGATAAAGTCCTCGGGTCGAGTCGTTACTTTTCACAAGTAAACTATTCAGGTGTAAAACTCGCGTAGTGTTTTGAAAATGTAAAAAAACAACAACCAAAATCCCCTGAACAACATGACCAAATAGATTCCTCGGGATAAAGTCCTCGGGGGGGAAATGCGACACGCAGACAAAGAAAGCCCCTGGAATGAGAAGTTTGTTCTACTCTATTTCAGACAAAGTAAAAGTTAAAGATACAGGCAATAATAAACGCTCCACCCCGACGCCCTGTTCCTACCTTTAGTTGTGGGAAAGTTGAAAGTACCCCCGGCAGCTGATCGTCAGATTGTTACATAAATTCACACACACTCCTATCTCAACGTTTAAAAGAGCTCCTCCCACTATGACATCTTGCTGCTTTGGAGGTGGATCAGAATTTAGCACTTCACAATTCACCCTGAATTAAAAAAAAAAAAAAAACCTGATAATTATTTCTTATCAGAATACACATAACATATAATAATTGTACAAATGATTATTAGTGGCCAAAACATTGGGAACGTGTTGGAGATGTAATTCTGAAAAGCGTCCACTAGATAGCGCCAATTAACTTGGAAAAAAGAATGGGCTGTGTGTTATGGTCTCCACCTGACATACCTTTCTCCTGTCTCCCTTTGTCATTAAAAATAAAAATAATAACATCATTTTGAATTATTTCTTCCTCCGTATCCCCTATTTTTCATGTTTACATTTAAGTTGTTTTTTTGTTTATTTTTTATTTTTTTTACAGATCTACTCCCAAGTCAGGAAACTGCACCAAGATGCAGAATGATTATATGAAGGTGAATAATTCATATTGGGAAGTCTCCTGAATAAAATACGGATGCAATCTTATTTAATTCAGTGTAATTGTGTGCATTTATTTCGTGCTCTATCTTCTCATGTGTCGGTTTAATGTTATTGTTATGTACGTATGCTCCCATAAGTTTGGAAGTTCTACAAATATTTTGGATGGTGATACAAAGGGGGATAATCACATGGGAAACAACAACCGGAATACAAATGTTGTTCATTAAATGTTTCGTATTTATGAATTAAGGCTGTAATCATTGAAAACAACGTTCCTAAAATACTAATTCTAAATATTTTTCAGACGTCATTTTTCGTGAGTACGCGCGCGCGTGAGTGTGTTCGGGCCATCTTACCACCGTCACCGCTTCACTCCCGTGCCTAACCAACCGGAAGCGCGCATTGATTTCTCCATGGTGAGCGACGGAGGCAAAACACCAGGAGTGTCTACGAAAAGGGAAAATCTACATTTCGCCTTTGTACTGTTTTGAATCAGTCACCAGTGGAATTCTTTTAAGGAAGAAGTGGCTTCAAATCTCAGACTCGACCGGTTAACAAGGATGATGGTTCTCCGTGAGATGGGATCTACCTTCAAGGTCCCCACCTGCTGGGCACCGTAATGGTGGTGAGTATGTGCCTTGAAGCGTGCTTTACCATTTTATCATCTTACCAGCTCACTTTAACTCACATTAGCCCCGCCTGAACATGATTTAATAGTCGTTTTGACGAATTTAAATGGAACAAAATGACTACAAGCACATTTTCCTCGATTTGCGCACCTTTGATTGAATCTACCTCCGCTCATTACGACCCGTGACACATATTCCTCGACATTTTGATTTTAACCACAGAAAATATAGTCCCCTCTCGTCTTCGCATTCATTCAAATCACGTTTACTCAATTATATGAAATGTTCTGAGGTATAGTGCTCCATCCCTCCAAAATGTCGTGACTATATTTGAATTATAGCATCCTCCCAATATTAAACACGGGGATCGCTAGCAACCATATTAGCTTTGTTATTTACGTGTGACATGCGATGCATTCTCGGGAGCAGTTTTAGGTGAACCACTTGCTGCCTGTGTGGATCACCACATCGGTTGAGGGCACGCCCAGACCCCCTGAGTCCCATTCAGAGGTGTCACTAATCCACCATTACACTTGTGGTTCATATATGTTTGTTTTTAACGTTCAGGGATTGTGGTAGGACATGTATGGAGAGGTGTAGCCCGTGTGCATGCAGGGTGGCTCCCTGGAGATGAGGCTGGGCCTGTGGGGATGTGTATGGGTGTCTGCTGGTGGTGCAGGTGGTGATGCTGGGGGAGCCGTTCAGAGCCTCACCTACATCTGCCATCGGCTTGTGATTGTGTGCATCGCCGCTTGTTTTGCTCCTTGGAGTCGCCGTGCTGCTGCCGGTGGATGGTGGATGCGGTAGTGGGTGGACGAGCTCTTGTTTTCGGGTGATGTAAGAGGGGAAACGTGTCGGTTCGAGGGCTCCAGAGACGTGATCAACATGGCTGCTGCCACCTCAGATCCCCGTTGAATTCGAAGACCATTATTGAGGTACTGTGTGACATTTGTGATCACTAATGAGTCCCATGCATGTGCACTCTGTAATGTCATGTTCTGTAATCTGTCAGCTGCCTTATGATGACATAGTGTGCCAAATTAATGTCTGCTGTATCAGAGATGGAGTGACGAAACTGCTGTCAGTCCCAAACCCTAATATTATCATGATGAATCTCATTTCAGAATTAATTGATAGATAATTGTTAGCGTTTGGATACTGGGTTAAAATTGTAGTTTTATAGTCTTTTTTGGCGTACACCAAGACATTTCACTGCTCTGAGCAAAATCATTCAGATCTCAGATTTAACAACTAACATCAAACCTTTGTCATATTGAATTTGATAGAAATGTTACTAAGAGATTTCCTAACACTACTTAATGCTCTCCCTTAAATTCAAAACGAAGGCATTAACTTACTGTCCTAACTGCTCATCACACAAGCCTGAAGCAAATTGCACAAATAACAGTATTACGCCACTATACAGCAAACCTTTGTTATATTCCGATTGATTAAATTGATATTGCTGTACGATTTAATTTCTGGTCGCATAATTCTACTTAACAAACTCAAATAATTGCACTTACTCGCCTCTCAACGAAGATACTAAAATATATTTTACTTGACCTTCATATGTTCCAACTGATGATTATGAGACTGCAGCCATTATGGATATTGTTTCATTGCCCAGCTCTACTTTCGGTTCACAACAGTGACTCTTGTAGACTGTTGTAATTGCAGATGCAAACTTTCGTCTCTTCGTGAAGCTTTCTATCGGTTATCTCAGGCAGCCGTTGTTTTCAGGGCTCAGCTTTTAGCACCATGGACAGCAGCGGCCTTTTGACACCACGTCAGCTGACATTTCAGTCATTCAGAGGAAATCTGAACAGCTGAGGTAACACACGCAGCAAATGCCCCAGCTCGAAAAACACTCAATGGAGAGATGTTTTATTGTCATTAGATCTTTTCTAAAGGTCTGCGGTTCCATTTGTTTGTTTTCTGAAGCAGCTGCTTTCTAAAGCTTCAGTATCAGTGACTCATCTGCCTGTGGAATAAGAGAGCTTGTGTTGTCTTTGCTTCAGGGCAATTCTAAAGGAGGCATAGCTGCTGTGGCGACGAAAATGTATTAGGAGCATGATATGTTCCTAAAGGGCATGTTCTTCAAATCAGTCTCGAGACAATAATCTTGTGTGTTGCAACTTGTTTGTTTCTTTTGTCTGCAGTTGACACATCAAATCATTCTGTTGTTCTGATGAAACTGAAATCAGGCTTGAATTACACAAAGTGCTTCCCAATGACTTTGTTGTGGTTTCACTGCCCCCGGATAGTATTTATTAGCTGAACTGTGGTGCAGAGACTGGGTGTCGAAATTAAACCACTGAAGCAGACATTTCAACATCAAATGGTGATGGAGCATCTGGACAAAATAAACCTTTGAGAAAGGTGAAATTTCAAGAATAATGTGCTAATTTGAAGTTGAATATCTGAGGATTAAAAGTAAAGTACTCAATCTTTCATCACATCAGTGCTACATCATTATAGCCCATTATTTGATATTCACAGGAGTTTGTTGTTTTGTTCTCGTAATCCCTGATTTTTCCCGTCTTCAGTATGGCCATGATAATCATATTGAATCGGGAAGGACATGAAAAATGTAAACCTGTCACTGAACTGCTAGACCACAGTGCCCCACTGAAATTGCTAATAAGATTAGAGCATGAAATAAGCCTTGAATCAAGGTTGCATGTCCATCACTTAGAAGGCTGAGTGGTTATTCTCTTTTGTGACCGAAGACTAGTTATCCAAAGGCTTAAGCTTTCACAGCAATGGTGTGAAAAGCCACAGATAACCTTTTTGGTCATCAACATCCCATCTTAAATTCTTGGCAAACACTGTGGATTGTGTCATGTGAATCATAGGAGTTATAATATGTGACGCATGGGTACAGAGATGTCTCTCCTGAAATGTTTTCAATCTGTCATGTTATGTTTGAGTCGAGAGATGACAGAGCTGAGAGCCAGGCTCAATGGTGGGTGTGGATGCTGGACTTAAATGGTTTGACCAGGCTTTCACAACCTCCACCTCTGCCTGGCAGCACTTGCCAGACAAGCTATCAGGCCTCACGTCATAACACGGGTCCCAGGGCAGTCTTTGGGACGCAGGCAGATGTTTATGAGAAGCCCCTATGGGAGAGGCTACAATTAATTCGCAGTTTATGGTCTGTGGATTCTTTGAGACACATTTGGGAGCCGCTGTGGCTTTCTAATAAAACTGCTCATTAATAATGATGGATGCTGTATCTTAATGTTCCTCTTATTTGTCTTTTCTGATTTTCAGTCAGTTCACCTTCACAGTGTGTGGTTTGTGGTAAAATAGGAAATTAGGTTTAACGCTATGCTTCAGAGGGTTTACTGCTTTATTGTCATTATGTCTTTATTATGAATAGCAATTTGTAAATTTGTCTGTAAATATCAAATTTTGGTTTGAGAATCTTTAAAGAAGAGGGTTTTTACAAAGTCATAGTTAGACTGTTGCTTTGTTAGATGTGGCACACAATGTTCAAAAATGGTTATCAGCTAAGTGGTAGCAACCCCTGTGGATTACATAGTGTTCTAGGTATTCCTATGAGGTGCTGGCACAGGATTGATGTCAGAATAGCTTACAAATGTCTTCTTCATTTTTCTTTCTTTCAAAATTGGAAAAAAATAGGCTGAAGTGACCTGTGGTTCACAAACAGAGAGAGAGGCACAAACAGAGAGAGACAACCTGCCAACTAAATAGCACTAAGTAAGACTAAATAAGCTTATTCTGCCAGAGGGGCGGTCCCGGTGTTCTGGGCCAGTACAGTGTCTCCTGTGGGATCTGTGGAGACAGAGAGGCACTGAGGATGCACTGATAATGGCTCACCAGGGGTTTTTGGGAAGACCTTGTTTGTGCACCTTCCTGCTGTTACCTATGGGCATGAGACAAGCCTCTGGGTGTGGAGGATGGAACAGTAGACGAAAGGTAAATCTAGTATGGCCGGATTTAAGGGAAACACTGTTATGTTTCTACTCTAATCTACTGCGAAAATAGTTCAGTAACATCAACTATTTAATTGTGCCTTTAAAGCAAAGCACTGCCCCAAAAACAACTTTATATGTAGCAATAATTAGATGAAGTCAGTGGAGTCATTGGTAGAACGTGGAAAGATCATGTTCTCTTCTCAGTCTATTTCTCGTGCTATCCACCACAGCTGTTGCAGGGTATTTCTGTCTTGCAGGGAAGGCAGATAAGATAGGTTGTCAACATCACACCCCTGATTTACTGTCGTTCTAAATCGTCCAATCTACCTGTGACCCCTCCCTGCTTTTATTCTGCTCAGAGGTCAACGGGACACTGTGCTATTTTCCTTTTTCCTGCCCAGAACGGGAACACGTACACAGCATGCATTTTCACAGCTTTATTTCTATACTGTCCTGAAGCTAAAATAAAGACGCATCAATTAATCAGCTTTGTGATGTGTCCACATGATGAATTCTAGTCATCAGTCACTGCTTATGAAACAGACTTCAGAGAGGCCAGCTAGAAACGTCACACTATTGTATTATACTCTGAGGCACTCATATGCACCGCATGTGAAATGTGGAGTGTTTTATGTAGCTCTCTCCTCCAGCCTAATGGCACTGTCGTGCCATTTCTCCTTGTCTAAGGAAATGGCTTTTATACACAAAATGGCTTTTATACACAAACTCTGACCATACATAAACACATACATCAAAGTCAATAAGGTTATTCCAAAACATCTTGGAAAATGTACTGGGCAAAGTCATTTCGGGGGTTTTGATGTGTGATACATTATGTCCTACCCGGATACCACGGCATTTTAACGTCAACACTGCAGCCGTTCATGCTCACAACACAGACAGATATTACATGCATGCCATTCTGTGCCTGATCATACCTATTACTGTCTCGGTCAGATATCCTCCAATGTGTTAAAAAGAAAATGAAAGCTCTGTGATTAACTCTAAATGAAGTTACATTTTGTGTTTTTTACAGACCAAGATCTGATCATCTTCTGGTGACATTAGATTCCAGTGTAGAGCTAGAGGTTATAACCTGGGGCTTGGTTGTAATCACTGTAATTTATCTCGGCAGCTTCATGCTAACAGCATGACGCTAGAGGATGAATTGACCTCTAAAGGTGAATGTACTGACTATTTCCAGAAGCCTGGCCCTGACTCCTGACCCATTCCCCACTGATTCCCTTCTCACTGCAGCTCATTGCCCCAGCTGAGCCCCTCGCTGCCCTCTGAAGAAGCAGGATGACAAGATGGACCAGCTGCTTGTACCGCCCGGACCTGACAGCTTCCGCCTCTTCGTCCCCGAGTCGCTGGCCGCCATCGAGAGGCGCATCGCCGAGGAGGAGGCCCGGAGACCACGGGCGGAGCGCCGCAGCGACAGCGATGATGAAAATGGGCCAAAGCCCAACACTGACCTGGAGGCGGGGAAATCTCTCCCCTTCATCTATGGGGACATTCCCTCCCGATTTGTGTCCACCCCTCTGGAGGACATGGATACCTTCTACAGCAATCAGAAGGTGGGTCTTCAATGTATTGCTTGTTTCTCCTCCTTATAGACAAATAGATCAGGGATGACACAGTGGTTTGTACAATCCAGTTTTTAATCTACTTTGTCTTGTCTCTTCCTCAGACCTTCATAGTATTGAATCGTGGGAAGGCAATCTTCCGTTTCAACGCCACTCAAGCCTTGTACATCTTAAGCCCCTTCAACCCCCTACGGAGGATAGCTATCAGAGTTTTAGTACACTCATATCCTTTTAATGTTTGATGTGGTCGCAGCTTGATTTGCATTAAAGGCTTTATCGAACAAAAGAGGGATTTAAATGAGCTGATGGTAAAGAGGAAATGTCATGACTGTATAGACTTTGGTGTCACACTTGGTTGGCAGACAGACACCAGATTTAATAGCAGCAGTAACCATGAAACATGTAGAATTTTGTTGTTTCTTGAATTTGTTTTGACTGTTGCTGTCAAAGTATTCAAAATGTTCCATTTAATTCCTTAATTGAATTTTCACGATGTTCAGCATGTTGATCATGTTCACAATTCTGACCAACTGTGCTTTCATGACCCTCAGTAACCCCCCAGAATGGGCCAAGAATGTAGAGTAAGTCCTTGTTCTTGAATTGTCTTATCTTGTTTCAGGTTGAATGATCCGTTTTTTTCTGTTACAAATGGAAAGAGAAGCTCTTAGTTGGATGTTAGCCTCACGGTAGTCTCTAGGAGGTACAGTCAAGGAAACTGAAGGAATCAGTCTTGTATACTGGAGCATTGTGTCAGGGGATAATGTAATAATCAGAGAGCTCATGAAGGGTAATGGCTGGCTAATAAGATTCGAGGAGGCAGGGATACATGTCATTTCAAGATCTAGCACTGCGCTGCAGACAGAGAGCATGTCACTGTGTCCCTTGGCTTCGGATCCATCAACCACATTCATTACTCTCTGTCTGGGTTCTCATTTCCTCTCCCTCTCTCTCTCTCCCTCTCTCTCCCCCTTGTTTACCAGGTACACATTCACAGGGATTTACACCTTCGAGTCCCTTATAAAAATCCTGGCCAGGGGATTCTGTGTAGGGAAATTCACTTTCCTGCGGGACCCATGGAACTGGCTGGATTTCAGTGTTATCCTCATGGCGTAAGTATTATGACAAGTACAGTTAGGATCAGTTTAACATGATCTGGCGTAGATTAATAGACCAAATGCGTTTAATGCTAATCAGCCCAGCAGCCTATTAGGTTGGCTGAATGTGAGAAGAAGAAAAAGAATAGATAATGAAGAGTGGTCTGGTCAATTGTACCTGAAGATGTATATTTTTCTATATTTTATTTTATCTACTTTACTCTGTAATGGATGTGAGCCCCCAAAGCATGTTGGTGCAGATTTGTCCCACTCCTCAGTGACCTCAGCTACTTGACCTGTGACAAAATGAAGCCTACATCATGAAAGGGAGTTGACTTTTGGATTATATTGTCTTTAGATGGGATGAGGTAAGAGATAGAGTCGAATTGATGACTATTTTACATGATGAAGTTTTTGCCGCACTTCTCCACATGCTCAATCTGCTTCTGGGCACTTGTGAAGTGTTTTCCCTCAGATTTCTCCCCTGCTCAATCGCACTTTTTGTAAAACAGGCCTAACGACCTTGTGTTGTTCCCACAAATTAGTGTCCATTTTCTGCGTATCGTAATCCATAAGAGGTGGTTTTATCTCTCAGATGTTTGTGTTTGTGCACATGTGATGGCTTCCTGCCTGTGCATTGCTGTGTAGTAATTGTGCATTTGATCCTGCAGGTATATAACAGAGTTTGTAAACCTAGGCAATGTTTCAGCTCTGCGCACATTCAGAGTATTGCGAGCTTTGAAAACTATCTCAGTTATACCAGGTAAGGCCGCCTGCGCCTGCCGCCAGCTCTCCTGCCATTTGTCCTCTGTGTGTGACTGTTTGCCGTTCCCTCCTCCCCTCCCTCCCACTCCCTGTGATCCTCCTCTTGTCTTGTCTTGTGTGGTTTGTGTGTGTGCGCGTGTGTCCCACACCCTTTTTCCAAAATGCCCCCTCTACCCAACTCTTCCCATTCCCATCCTCCTCCTCCTCCCCTACCTTCCCTTACAGATATGTCACAGAGTTTGTGGACCTGGGCAATGTCTCAGCACTGCGAACCTTCAGGGTTCTGCGAGCCCTGAAAACAATATCAGTCATCCCAGGTGAGAGAGCCATCGAGGCCCCTGTAGGATTAATGAAATGCTAAGGGCTAACTGGCGATCTGCTAACATCCGAGCACACCCACCCGTCCCTGCCCCCTTGCAGCTCATCTCACTGTAGCTAAGCCTGGTGACGCCTGTTGCCGTCCCTCCATGCTGATTCCGTCCCAAGGCTGGTAAAAGCTGGAATCTAGCTCCAATCTGCACAGATTGACAGGATTCTTAGCTTTTCAACACATCCTTCAAGGCAGAATTCTTTTTTTGGTTAAAATCTATTCTTGCCTTGGGAGCCGTTAGTTAAATTTTGTGCACTATTTGTTTTTTCCTTTTTGCATGTGACATTGCTAAAGCCGATTTTCTGATGGCAAGCTCTTGTGTGTTTAGGGTTCTTCCTCTTTGTGTATTCCTGTGCATGTCATGTTCAGTGTTGTGTGTTCCCTTGGAGAAATTGTGATTTGGTCATTGGTGGCTGGGATGTGGCATTTTGAAAACTAACACTATTCACTTCACAAACTAACACACACGTCATATGCAAACTGCAAACTCATTGGCTCTTTGTATGAAAATAATCATTTGATTCCACCACATGTTTGAGTTCCAGATGAAACATGCCAGGCTCTATTTCTGCAGCAGTTCAAAGCTCAGTGCCAGCAGTGTTTTTTTTTTTTTACCTAGACGTTGATAATTTCTGTGATTTGCTGGAGTCACTGTGACCTTGATATTGTACAAAGGGTGGAAAAGTTAAGACTAGATTTAAATGTTGCATTCTGGCAGAGACTCAACATTGAGAATAGATACACCGATATATTTTTAAGCATTTTGTTGTCTCATTGGAGTGAAAATAGGATGACATTTAAAATGCATGTCTCACCAAATGTAAAAATATCTCTCCAAGAGACTGGTTTCCATAAGCTCAAAATAGACTAGAAAAGAGCTGTGTCATGCAATTGTGTGGACAGGAAACATAAAAGCCTCAAGCTGCATGACAAAGAGATTGGATCTGGCCAAGAGAATCAATGCAACTTATAATTAGTAAAATCCTCCTTTTAGTTTGTGTTCCACTGCACTTGATATGCTCCTGAGATACTCTCCAATGGACCATGTGGACGTACTGCTGTGTGCTGCACTTTGTGACTACATTCCAATAGAGCCTTGGTTAAAGTTTCATTTATGTTCATTTATAAGAATTTCAGAAAAAGAAATTACTTGGTATCACTTGTGGAAACACACAGAAGCACATTTAATTCCTAATTTTCATCATTTCTCCTGAGACCAGTGCTGGCAGTGCCCATTGCACCAGGATGGACATGAGATCCATAGCTGTCTCTAGTGGTTTCCTCTTGATAAGCAGTGATCTGTGTCAGCCTGGGTCCTGTGTGATTACTGTTCATACATGGACCTACACCACAGATCCTCATGGCTGCTTGCTACTACCAACTTTACACATACAAATGCTTCACCATAAAAGCTTGTGGTTGTAATGAAAGGGCAGTAATCTTTCTGCAATGTCTCCTGGCTGTCCCCTCACCCTCTCCCACCTTTATAGGCCTAAAGACGATTGTTGGGGCTCTGATCCAGTCGGTAAAGAAGCTGTCGGATGTGATGATCCTCACTGTATTCTGTCTGAGTGTGTTTGCCCTCATCGGCCTGCAGCTCTTCATGGGCAATTTGAGACAGAAATGTGTGCGATTGCCAATCTCCATCAACAACACCAACAGCAGCCTGATGGATTACAACATTACATATGAGCAGAACTACACAGACAAGGCCTTCAACTGGACAGTGTACGCGAGTGATGAGGGTAAGCCAAGTGACATGGTGTGAAAGTGTTCCATGTCTGCCAGCCGAATGCAAAGATTAACTGGGGTCAAGTTAGCATCCTACCCAGATGGCATGAGTCAGATACTGGCTGCTGCTTATGTAGAGATGGGTCAGTCATGTTGCTGGTGTTTGTCTAGTGGAGGTTGGGCCTGATAGAGAGTGACATCCATGGCTAGAAGCAGGGGCTCGACTCTCCAATGAGAGCTGGTGGGGGAACGTGGCAAATGTGGTGGATAATCGCCTCAACAATAGAATCCTCCACTTTCACCCCCTCACTATCCTACATCATTCTCTTGTTGCCCATCTGTGTGGCAGGAGCAGCCTTAGAGTGCTAAAGGGGAGTGAGTCACTGACCGCCAGCAGGATACAGAGGAGACGAGCACCAGCTACATGACAAGCTGATGCCAGAGAAACGGAGAGAGAGAGAGAGAGAGAGAGAGATGTTTAGAATTACATGGATGATTTAAAAAGAGACTGAGGCTGTCTTATAAGTAGAATGAAGCCAAAGTCAACCCAATCCTTCACCACGTCATCTCACCTCTACAGCGTGGTCTAACATTTCTTCATATCCACTGCTTAGCTTCTGTAATGTGTCTCTGACAAACTGTCCCACCGTCTCTCCTCTCTTTCAGATAATTACTATCACCTCCCTGGCCGTAGGGATGCTCTGCTCTGTGGGAATGGCAGCGGCGCTGGGTAAGGCTCGACATGTTTTATTTATATGGCCAATTAGATGCACCACAAAGCTGAGCATACACAATTAGTGTCGAGACTCGCCACCGCACTGAGGCTTCACAGGGAGATGAACTGGTTAATCATGGCTGTATTTCATTTTCATGTGTTTTGGCAAATGTTACTTGTTATGCTAATGCTGCCACTGGAAGTTTTACTGCATGAGAATGATAAATACACAACTACTTTAGCTGATCATCATTCGAGTTGGGTTTGGATGCAAAGAACGGAAACACATATTAGAATTCATCATGGTAACTACTGCAAAGTTTTGTTTATACCCTCTGTGTCCTGACAGGCTCTGCCCGGAGGGATATACATGTGTCAAAACGGGTCATAATCCAGATTACGGCTACACCAGCTTTGACACATTCAGCTGGGCGTTCCTCTCTCTTTTCCGCCTCATGACACAGGACTATTGGGAGAACCTCTACCAGCAGGTGACATTATTTGACATATATATATATTTATTGTATTATTGTAAAACATATAATGACCCTTTTCTCTGTTCCTCCGTGGACCGTCAGACTTTGCGTGCTGCAGGGAAACCTTATATGATCTTCTTCGTGCTGGTGATCTTTCTGGGCTCCTTTTACTTGGTCAACCTGATCTTGGCTGTGGTTGCCATGGCGTATGACGAGCAGAACCAGGCCACCATTGAGGAGGCGCAGCAGAAGGAGGAAGAGTTCCAGGCCATGTTGGAGCAACTGAAGAGACAACAGGAAGAGGCGCAGGCAGGATATTTCATTTTATATCTTCTTAAAATACATTCAGAATTTTGTCCATTTGATGTCATTGAGAAAGTATTAAAGTTTCAAGAATGTGATTTTTATTACTTTTAGAGAGACAGATGAGTAGATTAGAAAACCTCTCTCCATCTAACCATGTGGATTCTTTGGCTTACTGTCCAGAGCCTGAGGGATTCACTCCCCTTTGACCACTGTTGCTCGTATTGGGGTAGCAGCCCTTGGTTGACCTACACACAGATTTGCAGATGAACATATGTGTGTGTGAGAGAAAATTGAAGCTTTGACTTTAGGTCATTACTTGACACTAACCAATAGGCCCCTTTTTATTTATTTATTGTTCAATTTTCATATTATAAAGTATCTTCCCTTTGTTTTCGTTATCCACACGCTTCTGCTCTCAGCTGCCAGCCTCTCTCCTCCGCTCCATTCTGTGAGAGCCTTTCAGACAGGCACTGTGTCACCATGACAACTGTACTTGTATTCTCATTGGCTGGCAGGTTGCTGCAGCAGCAGTCACGGAGAGTGGAGAGTACAGCGCGAGAGGGGGCCCCACCTCTGAGTCCTCCTCAGGGACGTCTAAGCTGAGCTCTAAGAGTGCCAAGGAACGACGCAACAGGCGGAAGAAGAGGAAGCAGAGGGAGGAGGAGGAGAGGGGGGTGCGCAAGTTCCACAAGTCTGAGTCTGAGGACAGCATCAAACGTTCCAGCTTCCGCTTCTCTATTGATGCCAACCGGCTGTCTTATGAGAAGAGATGCTCCTCGCCCAATCAGGTGAACACTTCTCTTCAAAACAAACTAACAGACACTTACTGATAAACTCAAGTTAGACCTTATTTTTTTTTACATTTATATGTCACATCATAATGATATAAACTTTACTTGTCATTTATTGCATTATCAAAGAGTGTTAATTGAAAGATCTTTTGCATTTAAAATTGAACTAACATTTTTCTCCTATCATTCTATCCACATGTTTTCTGCCATCCTCTGACCATTCCTCTCGGTTTCTCCACCTCTTTTTCTCTCAGTCTCTCCTTAGCATTCGTGGATCTCTGCTCTCACCTCGAAGGAACAGCCGCGCCAGCCTCTTCAGCTTCCGCGGCCGAGCGCGAGACATGGGCTCAGAGAACGACTTTGCAGACGACGAGCACAGCACGTTTGAGGAGAGCGACAGTCGCCGTGGCTCCCTGTTCCTACCTCGCCGCCTTGAACGCCGGTGCAGTGCCGTCAGCCAAACAAGCATCGGGGCGCCCCGGTTCATGCTGCCTGCCAACGGCAAGATGCACTGTGCTGTGGACTGCAATGGTGTGGTGTCACTTGTTGGAGGAACATCTGTAACCACATCCCCTGTAGGTCTCCTGCTGCCTGAGGTGACTTCATTGACTCATGCTGTTTTCCATTGAGTTTCTTTTCTTCCCATTTTTCAGCCTCTCCATACAATCTGTTTTTGTTATTCTTAAGTTTATTATTGAACTGAAACCATAATTTGAACCTGAATTGAAAAATTACTTTCAATTTAGTGGCATCATCAAGGCAAAGTTTTAAATTCAGGAGGTTTCATCAGCGGAGGTTTCGGTCCCAAGCATCCTTCCCTGCTTTCTTGGATTTCTGAGATACTTTATTTTGAATATTTTCTTTTTATATCTTGTGTTTTTTTTGTGTGATTTTTTTTTTTCAGGGAACAACCACTGACAGTGAGTTAAAGAAACGCCGGCCAGGGTTTCACCAGCCATCTATGGATTATCTGGATGAACCTGGGAGTCGGCAGAGAGCCATGAGTGTGGCCAGTATCCTCACAAACACCATGGAAGGTTTGGATCACACTACACTTTCGTATTTCTTCAGATTTGAACAGACATAAATGCATAAAGGAATAAATAGGGTAGAAAAGTAGCAGTTATAACCAAACATGTTTACCTCTCCTTTATCAGAGCTTGAAGAGTCAAGACAGAAGTGCCCCCCCTGCTGGTATAGATTTGCTAACACCTGTCTGATCTGGGATTGTTGTCCGGCGTGGCTGAAAATTAAGGAGGTTGTCAACATGGTGGTCATGGACCCATTTGTGGATTTGGCCATCACCATTTGCATTGTCCTCAACACACTGTTTATGGCCATGGAGCATTACCCCATGACAAAAGAGTTTGACACTGTTCTCTCAGTTGGAAACCTAGTAAGTCATGTGCTTAAAAACTCTGACTCTTACTTCTTGACACAGATTCAGGTGTAGAACATGAACTCTTTCCAAATCAGGTGTTCACAGGTATCTTCACAGCAGAGATGTGCTTCAAGATCATCGCTCTGGATCCCTACTACTACTTTCAGGAGGGTTGGAACATCTTTGATGGCATCATTGTCAGTCTGAGTCTGATGGAGCTCGGCTTGGCCAATGTGGAAGGCCTGTCTGTACTCAGGTCCTTCAGATTGGTACGATCACTAACAAAGCAAATCACATGATCTTTTTTGACATATACTAATGTCAGTTATACAGATATAAGTGTCTGATTGATTATCTGTTGTCCAAATGTAAGATATCACTCAACCTTGTCAATTTCTTCCTTCAATCAGCTGAGGGTCTTTAAACTGGCAAAGTCATGGCCCACCTTAAACATGCTGATCAAGATCATTGGTAACTCAGTGGGTGCTCTCGGGAACCTGACCCTGGTTTTGGCCATCATTGTCTTCATCTTTGCCGTGGTGGGAATGCAGCTATTTGGCAAGAGCTACAAGGAGTTTGTGTGCAACATCTCAGATGAATGTCAATTGCCCCGCTGGCACATGCACGACTTCTTCCACTCCTTCCTCATTGTGTTCCGTGTGCTGTGTGGAGAGTGGATCGAGACTATGTGGGACTGCATGGAGGTGGCAGGACAAAGCATGTGCTTGATTGTCTTTATGATGGTCATGGTTATTGGAAACCTGGTGGTATGAAGTAATTTCTTTGTCTTGAATTCAGTATTTGTGTTTGTGGTGGCATTCCTTTCTGATGTTTGTCTCTTTCCAGGTTCTCAACCTGTTTCTGGCTCTCCTCCTGAGCTCATTCAGCGCTGACAACCTGGCAGCCACTGACGACGACAGTGAGATGAACAACTTGCAGATTGCAGTGGGTCGCATTCAGCGTGGCATCGCATTTGTCAAATCCATGGTGCGACAGTTTTTCCAGAGTCTGTGCTTCGGCGGGGGCAGTAAGGGATCTGGTCTGGTTGAAGAGAGCAAACCCTTGGATGATTTGCATAGCAATGGCAAAGGCAACTGCATCTCCAATCACACCTCAGTGGAGATCATTAAAGAGCCCAGTCGTGTGTATATGACGGAAGGCAATGGGCGGCCAGGAGGGGGGCTGGTGGTTGGGGTTATGGCCAGTGGGGAGACAACCGTGAAATACCCCATTGAGGAATGTGACTACATGTCATTTATTCATAACCCCAGCCTGACTGTCACAGTTCCCATCGCTGTTGGGGAGTCAGACTTTGAGAACCTGAACACAGAAGACTTCAGCAGCGATTCGTCAGACGTGGAGGGCAGCAAAGAGGTAAGATCAATATATGATCAATGTTTCTCTTGTGTCAATCAGGTTTTGTATCTGTTTAGCTTCTCTACATCTGGAAAAGCCTGCGTAGAGTTAGTCAAGCCATTCTCAATGTCACTTCTTAGGCACCATTAATGTTTGTAAAAGTTTTGATTTAACAGTAATCAGGAATCACCCGACCCTATGTTCAACTTAAGTCAGTTACTGTATATATTACAGAGGGAGTGTGCTGGAATTTAAAGGTGCCATACAAATGGTGACTCCTTAGCTGTTGATCTATGTATCAGTTATACAGTTATATTGGTGTGTGCGTCTGTGTGTTTGGGAAGAGCCACCATTTCATACAACTTCAAAACAAAGACCATGTGGGGGGATAAATGTATGATAATTTAATCACGGAATCAATACAAATCGAGGTGATATAGCTTCATTTATTTTAGATATTGGGTACAAAATGAAGTGCTCCCTGTATTTGCCACATACAGTAATTTTCCTGTCAACTCGTTTGAGGGTAATTTATTGCCTGTTGCTTGCCGAGCAGATGCCAGGTGTTGTGTTACGTGTTGCCAGGCTGACAGAGCATCGGGATGGTGCTCCCTGGTGATGTCAACCTGCCACTGTGGGTGTAATGCCAATTCTCTGCGGTTCAAAACAACTCAGGAGAATATTTGTAGCCGTGGCACCACATGCTCCATATATGGATCATCCAGTGACTCCCTCACGTTACCACTGATCTTAACACCCTGTAGCAAGGGGCTGATGTATTTAGAAAAATAGACTGTCACATTGTGTTGTCATAATCTTAATTGACAGATAATGAATATTTATGCATCGTGTGTGTGTTTGGTGAGAGGTGACTGTGACGTGTCATCAAAGGATGAAATCTGCATCCCACTCATCTTTATTACATCTGGAAGTCTGGAATGTTTGTTGTCTGTGGTCACTGTGCCTGGGCAGACTGGTGACTTCAGACTTCAGGTTGTGTGCTGGCTTTTTGGTGTGTATGACTTACTTTTTTAACCCCCGTTTGTTATTGCAGCTTTGTCACAGACGCTCTCAAGGTTTTCAATGAGAGGAGAATTGTAAGACCACTTTATTGTACCATAGCACTAACCATGAGGACTGCCTATTTCATTTACAGACAAACAACATGTTTTTTTCTCATACCTTCAATGGATTGCCCATTTTCGTTCTTTGCCTGGTCTGCCCTCCACCCCCCAACCCCATCCTCTTTGCTTTATTACCCCACCTGTCCCTCTCCCATACAGCAGCTCACTCAATGTTGTGAGTTTCTCCCTTACCCCCTTTTCCCCTTCATGAGTTCTCTCAAAACATTAGGCTGTATTGCAGTTTTAAACCATTAGGAATGAGCAACACCACATTTTTCCATCGATATTCAAACTCATCCAACATGATGTTTGCTTTTGACTTGATTGCTTGGTTTTGACTTGATTTCTCAACCTGATTGGCATCCAACACGTCAAGCTTGAGAATGAAGGAAGAAAGGAGGTGGAGGTAGAGAAGGAAACGAGGAAATAATTAAGATAGATGGAATGGAGGAATGAATTCTTCTGTAGTCGGATAAAATACAATTTGTTCGATTCATCGCACCCACCCACGCACACACACACACACACACATACACATACACACACGCACACACACACACATGCAGATTTTTGCAGGGTTGCAAAAGAGATAACACATAGCAGGTTATATTGAATCCGAATTATTATTCATTTGTGTATTTTTGTGCTCCCTTTTACTATTTCTGTTATTTTCACATTTCTTATACCTGTGTTTTCAACTTTGTTTCACTGCAAATCTCTTGGCACTTTTAAAACTATAGAGTTAAAAATCTGACATTTCTTATACTAATGAAATAAGTTGAAAGCATTTTAAATCACCCTATGTCCAGAGGAGGTAAAATGGGTCTGCAGTAGGAAAGAGAAGAACGGGAAGGGCAACATCCCTCCACAAGACGATGCACTTGTGAGCAGCATGCTTCCATCATTCCCATGCCGTATTAGCTGGGTCCCACCGCAATCAGCGCTGCTGCACTGTCTAGGATGACATGTTCCTCTCCTCCACTCACTAGACAGATCAGACACTAGTCTACACAACACCATGTTTGCCCAAAGAAAAATAGACAGGAGGCCTCACAACTCTTCAAAACACTATGCAGAAGATGTTGCAATGTACATTGCTGCCAAAACAAAGATAACTTGAGAGTTCAGAGAAGAGAAGACAGAGGGAAGACAGAGAACAAAGAAGTTTACAATAGAGGCAACACTTTTGTTTTGGATATCAGTAAGTCCTGAATGTTTTCTGGGTATGCATGGGTGCTAATTCACTATGTCTGACAAGTGGGAACAAAAAGAAAACTGCCAGACCACATGCTGTCTTATCAACAGTGCACAGTACTGGTTTTTGCTGGTAAGCTAATGTGGTCATCCGTCTACTTCAACACAAACAGAAGAAGCTTGTACACTGCTTTCAAGGAATGGAAATACTGTGTTTTCATGTCACTGAGGAAAGTGCATAGTGCTCATTCTGAGGGTGGAATGTAGCTTTGAGGGTGGCGATGTTGTTACCCACAGGGGCAGTTTTTTGGAAATGGGACAAACTGTAGACACATTAACTTGAAATCATTTTTTCAGCTGACATGAAAATACTTGAGCACATGTTCTGCTTGGTACTATTTCAGGCTTGGATTGATAATGCAATACTGCATGCACTCCTCCTCGAACTGAGGGCATATCAAACGTACCTACAGCGCATTTCCATAAGGTTAACTTACCCATGCCATGCGCGCCCACATAATCTGATTTGAAACATCAGATAATAGTAATGTCAAAGCCTGTAGGTACATTTGATCGATGCTGCATGTGATGATGATGATGACTTTAAAGAGACCAACTCTGTGAGCTATTAGTCTCCACACTGAGGTTGTGGAACTGAATGGAACTGGAACTGATAACCAGCTCAGAAGGTTGGCTCGTATAACCACTGATTCTCTGTGAACCCAGTCAGCTCTGTGTAACTTTGTGCCTTCATCTTCTTCCTTGCCTGTACAGAAGCTTGATGTAGTGCCCCAGCATCTGAGCTCATCGGAGGGGAGCACGGTCGATATTCGCCCCCCAGGAGACGGGGTGGACTCGGTGGAGCTCGAGCCAGAGGAGTCTCTGGACCCGGAGGCCTGCTTCACAGAGGGTGAGAGGGATGCCAGGGTGATGGGCCGGGAGAATTATGAGTAGACGGGAAAAGTGGGACAGACCGAGAGAGGTGGGAGAGGAAACGCTTCAGCAGCATTCATTTACTCTGAGTAAATTGCATTAACTGCTTGTGCTCAGCACCCGTGTGCTGAATGACAGAGAACACAGATGCTCAGCAGGACAGAAGGAGAAGTAATCTGTGGAATTAACCTGACATTTTTTCTAATATGGCTCCAGTACAAATCTGAATCTGCAAACATCTGTAGTCCATGTCTCACCTGTTTCATTTGCCTCCCACCTGTAGGCTGTGTGAGCAGATTTCAGTGCTGCCAGATCAATGAGGAGAATGTGCATTATAAGAGCTGGTGGACACTGAGGAAGACCTGTTTCATCATTGTGGAGCACAACTGGTTTGAATCCTTCATCATATTCATGATCCTTCTCAGCAGTGGAGCACTGGTGAGAGGACATTCTATTTACAAATCCTTTTTGACCCACTGCAATGTTGATATACCTTTCTGTCATAACTGTGTATTTAGTCATTGTTGATAAATGTAAATCATTTCTCTCTCACCAAACTTTGTTTCACAAATTATTTGACTGACATCTGCTTGTTTTACCCTCTGACCTACTTTTGCCTTTTTCAATCTGTATTGTTTCCATCATCGTCCTCATCTTCTCCTCCCGTCTGTACAGGCATTTGAAGATATTTATATTGAGCAGCGACGGACCGTCAAAACAGTTCTGGAGTATGCAGATAAGGTCTTTACTTATGTCTTCATCCTGGAGATGCTGCTGAAGTGGGTGGCTTATGGCTTTGTCAAGTACTTCACCAATGCCTGGTGCTGGCTCGACTTCCTCATTGTAGACGTATGTATCATGCTGGACGTATTCATGCCGTGTGAATCTGCTGCTGTTCATCCAAATTGTGAAAGTGTAGCCCTCAGCCTGGCATTAATTCAAATTGAAAGAAACTGCGATTTACATTGTCGAATTGCTGCGGCCACATGTCTTTATTTGATATCTACATTCTTAACATATATGCTGTGATTCTGTTTATAAACACTATTATATTTTAATATCCTGACAAGTCATTAAAGGAAACTCCAAGCTATGAAATATCACGAGCAGAGGAAAGTCACCTTTCACATCGTCTCTGACATTATCTTCTCTCAGGTGTCGCTGGTCAGCCTAGTAGCAAACGCTCTTGGCTACTCAGAGCTGACTGCCATCAAATCTCTGCGGACGCTGAGAGCCCTGCGGCCCCTGAGGGCCCTGTCTCGGTTCGAGGGCATGAGGGTAAGAACACGAAGATTAACAGCGACGATGGGCGAGCACAGAGCATGAATATGTTCATTTTACTTTGACGTCAATCACTACTTGATGATTTAAATATTATTAAGCAGATTTAAAATATGTGGTCACAGCATTACATTTAGATAAAACATTTTTTTTTACATTTATACAACTTGTGAACATTGAGCACACAACCTACCTACAACCAAGACAATGCTTATCTTTTTGACTGCACGCCTGCTGCGACTCCTGTAAAGCTGAGATTGTCCTATCACAGTTCAGCATTGTGCTTCTCTCTATCTGCATGTCTCTCTTCACATTGTGTCAATGGATTATTGTACACTGCTGCTCTCAGGCATTGTTTCTGACGTTGCTTGTGTGGTGCCTTTGACCTGTAATTGTTTTCTTTGTGTGTGTCTTTTTTCATTTACAGTCAAACAAAATGTTGTGACTTCATCCCGCCTCTCTAAGGTTTTTTTCTGTTTTGCTTTTTTACCTATCAAATGACTCTCACCCTCTCCACCTTCTTCTTTCCAACTGTCGTGTAAAATTCTCTCTGTAGTTATGCATGGTGGTATTAGCTTTGTGTGTACACATACTTGACTTTAAATAAGGCTTTGAATAATGAATGAATGTTTTAAATATATAAGTGAGTGCAGCCTCTACCTCTGAAGGCATCAATCAAACCAGGTGTCCTATTTTAGAGCAGCTACGTGATTAGTTGATTGTAATGACCACCTATCCAAAATCAAACAGCCTTTCTATTTTAGCAAACAAGAGACCTCCAGCTGATGACAGGAGAGCTCTTGAGTTTGTGTGTGTGCTCTCCAGGTTGTGGTGAATGCGCTGTTGGGCGCCATTCCCTCCATCATGAACGTGCTCCTGGTCTGCCTCATCTTCTGGCTCATCTTCAGCATCATGGGCGTCAACCTGTTTGCAGGGAAGTATTACTACTGTGTCAATACCACCGATGATGAGGTCTTCCCCCTCGACATTGTCAACAACAAGACGGACTGCCTGAAGTATGTCAATGACAGTGCCCGCTGGAAAAATGTCAAAATCAACTTTGATAACGTTGGGGCCGGATATCTGGCCCTGTTGCAAGTGGTGAGTTGAGTCTCAGTGGCATGAGACAGACAGACAAAGTTAACTGGTTAGACATGTGTGGTCATGGTTGATTGTTTGGAGATAAAATGAATTACACTACTCTTTATTACACTTTTCTCCTCACAGGCAACATTTAAAGGTTGGATGGACATCATGTACGCAGCTGTGGACTCCAGAGGTGTAAGTCATGAAGATATTCACATCTCTTTGCTTAAATTTCATGTCAATTATTTATTTTTCAGTTGTATTTTTCATGTTGTCTTTTCGCAGCTGGAGGATCAGCCACAATATGAAGTAAACCTGTATATGTACCTCTACTTTGTCATCTTCATCATCTTCGGCTCCTTCTTCACCCTCAACCTCTTCATTGGTGTCATCATTGACAACTTCAACCAGCAGAAGAAAAAGATAAGTTTAAACATCCTGCCAAGACAAATATTTCAATGAATAGAATGTGTTGTCCAACCCAAGCTAAATCCCCAGTTTTTGTGATACCATGATGTTTCAAAGTAAAGATTTAATCTTAAGCAACATGTGGGAGAAAAATATGTTGTTGTAGCACAGATTTAGACTGAGCATAGATCGATCCAGCTGTGTTTGAGAAAGAACAGACCTGCAGAATAATCATTACGTGGAGCATGTTGAGGGCCCTGATCCTGCTGAGGATTACTCAGCCTGCATGAGTCACTGTGAATAACCCTGCCTGCACACAGACTGCACATGCAGTGTCATACAGAAAAGAGTTAGAAGATTGTCCTTGAGTACAACTGATTGCTAATGAGCAGGAATGTTAACATTCAAGAGTCAGGAGCAGGGGGGAGGAGGAGGAAAGGGGGGAGGGGGGTAGGGGGAGGTTTTGTGATCATTGTGTGCAGTCGTCGCTGCCGCTGGGGTCAGCTTGACTGACTGACTGAGACATGGTATCAGTTGGTGTGGCATCACAGCCCCACAGCCCCACAGCCACAGCGTCACACAGATGGTTGTTCAGTGTCGACACCAGTCTTCCCTCCAGACATGTAGATTCAGTCAGTTGCAGCACTGGGAGTGTGACGTGTGTGTGTTTGTGCGTGTGTGTTACTGAGAGAGGGTTGGGTTTTACGTAGTTGTTAAAGAAACATGAAATCATGAAAGTCATGTGGGTTGGTCATCTTTCTACTGAACAGTTAAGGATTAAAACCAGTTTTTTCTTGTCCCCTTTACTTTGGAGGTCAGGACATCTTCATGACAGAGGAGCAGAAGAAATACTACAACGCCATGAAGAAGCTGGGATCCAAGAAACCGCAAAAACCCATTCCTCGTCCGACAGTAAGACCGGCTCGGAGTTCATGCGTCACACTGCTGTCAGTAAAATGGCATCACAAATCTCCCCTTTCTCATCCTCCCCTTCCTTCAGAATGCTTTTCAAGCCTGTGTGTTTGACTGCATAACCAAGCAGGCATTCGACATCATCATCATGATCCTCATCTGCCTTAACATGGTGACCATGATGGTGGAGACGGACGACCAGACTAAGGAGATGGACGATATCCTCTCCTGGATCAACATGGTCTTCATTGTGCTCTTCACCGGCGAGTGTGTGCTCAAAATGATCTCCCTGCGACACTACTACTTCACGATTGGCTGGAATATTTTTGACTTTGTGGTGGTGATCCTGTCTATCGTAGGTAAGGAAATGATTTGGTAGGGTGTAACCCTCTAGTGGAGATCTAGTCAAGGTTTGTTTTATTTTTCATTAATTTGTTGTTTTTCTGTGTCTGCAGGTATGTTTTTGTCAGAGGTTATTGAGAAATACTTTGTGTCCCCAACGCTGTTCCGAGTGATCCGTCTGGCCAGGATAGGTCGAATCCTCCGTCTCATCAAAGGTGCCAAGGGCATCAGGACGCTCCTCTTTGCCTTGATGATGTCTCTCCCCGCCCTGTTCAACATCGGCCTCCTCCTCTTTCTCGTCATGTTCATCTATGCCATCTTCGGCATGTCCAATTTCGCCTATGTCAAGCGCGAAGCCGGGATTGACGACATGTTCAATTTCGAGACCTTTGGGAACAGTATGATCTGTTTGTTTCAGATCACCACCTCAGCTGGGTGGGACGGCCTGTTGGCGCCCATTCTAAACAAGAGGGAGCCTGACTGTGACAGCCAGATGGAGCACCCGGGAAACACCTACAAAGGAAACTGTGGCAACCCATCAGTGGGCATCTTCTTCTTTGTCAGCTACATCATCATTTGCTTCCTCATTGTGGTCAACATGTACATTGCTGTCATCCTGGAGAACTTCAGTGTGGCTACGGAGGAGAGCGCTGAGCCATTGAGCGAGGACGACTTTGAGATGTTCTATGAAGTGTGGGAACGCTTCGATCCGGACGCCACTCAGTTCATGGAGTACAGCAAGCTGTCTGACTTTGCAGACGCTCTGGATCCGCCGCTGCGCATGCCCAAGCCCAATATGATTGAGCTCATCTCCATGGATCTGCCGATGGTGAGTGGCGAGCGAATCCATTGTCTTGACATCCTATTTGCCTTTACCAAGCGAGTGTTGGGTGAAGGTGGCGAGATGGATGTGTTACGCGGGCAGATGGAGGAGCGCTTCATGGCCTCCAACCCGTCTAAGGTGTCTTACGAACCCATCACCACGACCCTCCGCCGCAAACAAGAGGACATGTCAGCCATAGTTATTCAGAGAGCCTTCCGCCGCTACATGATGCGCTTGGGCATGAAGAAGGCGTCCACACTCTACAAGGAGCAGCTGAAGGAGAGTATCCGAGACCCTGACAAGGACGTG
Organism: Chascanopsetta lugubris; assembly: GCA_016785325.1. Classification (NCBI taxonomy): domain Eukaryota; kingdom Metazoa; phylum Chordata; class Actinopteri; order Pleuronectiformes; family Bothidae; genus Chascanopsetta; species Chascanopsetta lugubris. The sequence goes on from JAFBJT010112547.1 coordinate 71,863, forward strand.
ATGGTCATCAGCAAGTTCCATGAGAACTCCACCTCGGACAAAACGGACATGACCCCATCCACAGCTTCTCCACCTTCCTACAACAGCGTGACAAAATCAGACAAGGACAAATATGAGAAGGAGAACAGGGAAAAGGAAAACAAAGGGAAAGACTTACAAGACAGAAAGAAATAGACTTTCTAAACAAAAAAAGGAACAAAAACATTCAAATCAGAGACATGAGAGAAATTTGTTTACAGCCTCTGAGGGTGGGTAGATAGACCTATGCTTGTGTGTTTATTGTAACGAGTTGAGGAATGCTATGTCAGGTAGGCCTAAACGTTTGGAGTGTGGAGATATCGGTGATGAATACCCGGGTCTCAGAGGGGAGGTGTGGAGACACAGGATCCAGCAGACACTGCCAGAGTTGAGTAAGACATGGAAAAGCCTCTCTGCAAACGCTTGTGATTTTCCTATTGGTTGTTGTTACTATCTGACGCACTTGAGTGTACTGTTAAGTTGTCTGTAGCTAGTGCTGCTGCTACTACTATAAATCCAGTGTCTTGAATTTAACAGTCGCTGTATCACTTCAAAAGTACTCTGCATATTTTTTTTTTCATTTATTTTCTTACTTTGGGTTTTTTCCTTTTTCATGAGAAATAATGTTTTCTACTTTTTGCGTCATTATTGTGAGAATGTGTCCACTGCTTTCACTGTTGTAAAATCACCAAGTCAATGCTGGAAACCACAACAACCATGTAACACTCATGTAATGCAGGGTCAGCCCCAGAACGCTCTCGGGCCATAATGGCGACACAAAATAAGTTGGGGTGGACAGATACACATCAGTGATTGTTCAAAACTGTAATTTTGCTTCTGTCACAACATCCATTTCCCCATTTGAACAGAAAACACACACAACCAGAAGCTGAATGTATGCAAGCTGAAGAAATGAACTACATGTCTGACATTTAGGGAAACATGCTCAGTGCATTTTGCAAGAGTGAGATGATAGAAATATCAATCCTGTCCAATAAATGTAGAGTTACAGTTTAATGGCAAGCATTCAAATAGGATAATGGTTTCACTCTCTTCATCTAACTCTTGATGACAAATGAACTTCCCTAAATGAATTCCTCTGGGTGTTTCATTGTTTCATCCGCCATCATATTGCAGTGTCTCTTTTAACTGGCCCCTTTTATCTAGCCCTTCCCCCCACCGTCCCTTGCTCCTCCTCCCATAGCGCTTGTAAAGGAAAGCATCTAGAGAAATAATATCGATGAAAAAAGTCAAACTTTGTAACTGCTTGACAATATATCAAATTTAAAGGTTATGATATCACAGATGTCTGTGTCTTTTGGAGTTGAGAGGTGAGTGGTATTTAGTCATGTAAATAATATCCTGGCCCACAGTACAGTATGCATCACACTTACATTTTTATGTAAGAGCACTTTTTATCCCCCACTGCTGTGTAATACCACGCCTGGCAGTTATACATGTAAGTGTGTGTGGGAGAGAAAGGCTGTGTGTGTCTATTTGTACATAAGAGTGTCTTTCTTCACGTGTGCGAGTGTGTTTATGTGGGTTGTTTACGTTCTAGTGATATAAAGATTTTTACTCTAGGTATGAGTCCATTTGATTTACCGTTTTTCTAGAGGTGTTTTTCCTTATTTTTATTTTTTTTTTAGACGTTTTTGTTTCTGTTCTGTAACACGCAATGAAACACATGTATGGTCCCCATAACTGTAGATACAAACTATGAACCAATCAGTAGGCATCTCTCATTGCGCTTGTAGTGTTTTTAGTGAACTGCATGCAAGATGTGACTACTGTCCGCTCCTATGGTCATATCATTTTAAAGCCAAAAGAATAAAGGACATATTTTTTTGTAATTGCTTCTTTATTCTTTTGCATTCCTTTATTTTTCTGAGTAGGATCATTCATGTGGTTCAAATACATGTTACACTTAACCATTGTAAAATGAAAAATGTGACGTGTGATTTTATTTGTTATTACCAAAGATGTGGCCAATAAATGACAAAAATCTAGATTTTCCAAAATAAACCTATTTTGGAAAGCCTGTTTTGCATGCAGGATGAATTCATTCTCAGGTGAGAGCTGCCAGTCAAACGAAAAAGGTAAGAGGCTCAGCAGATGGAAACTTTTGACAGTATAGAATGTAAATTAAGATGGACAACACATCTCCGCTTCCTCCCATTGTTCAGAAATGAAGCTGTGATAGTCAACTTAAGTCAGAGACATCATTTGGAGTCGGAGTCCTGGAGGATGGACCCACGGCATCAAGGTTCAGAGGATGAACAACCAATCGTGAGTCAGACTCCTTTCAAAGTATCACGTGACAAATCAGATCTTCACATTTCAATTGTCCCATGTCCCATCCTCTAACATGGATGTGACTGGAATCATGACCTTTACTTCAACGAGGTGGAGTTGATCTCGCTTTGCTTTCTCATTTTGGGAGCTGTTACGATTTATATGTACATATGTATATACTGTATATGTTATCAAATCAAAGCTGACTGCGCTTTAAACTCTAGAACGGGCAACAGAGTTTCACCTTGAGATCAGTGTTTGCTTTACACATCGGTGTGTCGTGTCCGTGTTTCACCCCGTGTCGTAAGAAAGACGGGCAGGATGAGACGGTGCTGCTGGGATAGACAGGAAGGAGGCAGAGGTGAAAAAGCCGAGAACACCCCCACCCAGCAGCCCACGCCCTCCCTCTTTCTCCTCCTCCTCCCTCTAAATGCTTTGCTGCTCCTGTGCCTGCTTCTCCCCGCCCTGTTGCTTGGCAACCTCACATCACTGCTCTCTCTGTCTGTGATTGATCAGCAGCGTCTCTGAGCGTGCGTTACCCACAATACTTTGCCAGGCAGGCATTCCCCCTCCTGCTCTCGCCCCTCACACCTTATTGGTTTGGTTATATAAGGGGAGGCAGAGGTCAAATGACGACCTTGTCTTTCTAATGAGCCTCAGACCATGACCGCACCTTTCTCCCGGATTGTTGGACAATCGAGGATGAGCCAGTGTTTGTTCAGTCTCCATCGTGTCCTTCACCTGCTTGCACAGCCTGTTGCCAGTGTCTCTATGAAATGAGGCACCAAAACAAATGTATACACGTGTAGAAGAGGGCTGGTCATCCCTCTTTACCCCTCTCTGATCTCGTCTCAGTGACACAAGCTCTGCAGTGCTCTCTAGAGGGCACATGGTGCACATCCTCAGGGTGGAGCTCTGACAGGAATGATATCAGAGGGTGACACAGTGATGAGACAGAACCACCCAGGTGTGTGGAAACGTCACAGTGTCCTCACACAGAAAGGCCGTGTTTGTTTGCTCACAGAAGTTCTGAGCAACATCAGTGTCGTTGTTGTGAGGCAGAAATCATGGAATCAACAAAGTTACTGACGTCAAGACTATTTAAGAAATGGTTTAACCCCTCCTGCTAGTGGAGGCTGATTATTAGGGAGCAGCTGCCATCTGCTGGTGGAAACATAGGACTCAATCTTTTACATTATATTGGCCCTAATAACTATTATTTCACAAGCTCATAGAAATCTCTCTGGGTTTCTAGAAGAATATAAAAAACGTTTAAAGGCAGCACAGAGAATGGGAATAGATCACATTTATATGATTGTAAAATTTTGCAGGCTCCGTGATCTCAATTTGTAAATATCAATTTTACTCATTTCAATCTTACCTCCAGGGATTGTTATGACTGTAAAACAGATCACATCTTCTCAGTGTTTTCTCTCTTAGGAAGAGTGTCTAATCTAATCATGTTCTAATCATCGAGTCAGGACGTTCTTAATAACAATTATAAAATTCGAATCAATGTGCCATTATCTCAGAATGATAAACAATAACATTGTGGGCCATACAATCAAAGACATTAGCTGAAAGATGCTAAAACCTTAATTAAAGCTTTAGTAACAATCATGACTCCCTCTCTTGAGTTGTTGATATAAAAATATTTATTCAAAGCCACTTTACTGGACGTGCAAAGTTATTGAAATTCCTTCTGCGTGAAACCAAAGTCCATCCAACCATCAGCTACATTGCTGGGAACAAATAGAGAACTGGTGTTGAACTGTATTGTTAATAATTTATACGATTGTTGTTTTGACATCGTTTATCACTTCACAGTTTGTGTGAGCAGAGGACATACGATACAGACAGGCATTCAAGAACAATTAGCTGCGGGAATGAGACGTTTGCATGATGGGAAAGAGTGAAGCTTTATGAGCGTCTCGGAATCTCTTTGGATCTGTCATAGACGCTTGCGTGTCACATCCAGGAAACATGCTGTCATCATCAAAGACTTCAGAACAAGGCAAAAATGATTCTCCCCTGTGGGTACAGCTAAGATACAGAAACACTGGTTTATTGAGCCTCATTGTAGTTTCATTTCGATGGAGGATTTTGAAACTGTTTGGAGAATTCGATCCCCCTCTGCATCAAAGTCTGACTCTCTTCGGAAGTGCAAGAATAAAACGCAGATGGTTGAAGGTCACAATTCTCGAATAAAGATTTCCAAACAAGCAGATCCTTCTCTGGAGTCTGAATCATCAGACTCTCCGTGAGCATGACGTGTCCTCCTGCTCCTTCACTCGCTCCTCGTCGCCTCTCTCACTTCCTCCCCTGTCTGCTGCACAGCCTCAGCCTCGCTGTGTGAGTCATGGTCGTCTGGGCCGCTGTGGAGGTCCATGGGGAGCGGCCGCTCATTGGCTGCCGCGCTCATCTCACGGGTGTCTACATGTGAACAGGTTTTGAGAGTCAGGGCGTCTGCCGGGCTGGGGAATGTTCGGCAGTGGAGCTCGGTGGTCATTTTGGCCTCGAGCGCGGACTCCACCGCCGGCAGCGTGGGGGTGACGCTGAGGTTTTCGCTGAGAAACGCGGAAGTGTCCTTCACCGAGGCGTCCATGTGATAGTGCTGCATGGAGGGAGTGTTGTGGAAGGGGCTGCTGAGGCTCATGAGGGTGTTGCTCGAGTAAGTCATCACAGAAGGCAGTGGGACAGAGTAGGGCGGAGGTATTGAACACTCCCAATCCTCCTCGTCCTCTTCATCCTCGTCCTCGTCCTCATCCTCTTCGTCCTCCTCGTCCTCTTCTCTGTCCTCGGGGTCCATTGTTTCCAAGCTGTGTGTGCTGCAGTCTGACAGCCCACTGCACACACTGCTGCCATCTTCATCATCATCATCGTCATCATCGTCATCTTCATCCTCTTCCTCCTCCTCCTCCTCCTCCTCTTCTTCTTCCTCTTCCTCCTCTTCATCTAGATGTGAATCTGTGTCGCCTGTGTTCTGGAGGTGCATGATGGGAATGTGCTGTGTGCCACTCATCAGTGGGAACTGCAGGTTCGGCTGCTGCTGCTGCTGCTGCTGCTGCTGCTGCTGCTGCTGCTGCTGGACCAAGGAGGAGTCTCCATGGTAACCGTTGCCATTGGTGACAAGCTGCTGCTCGGCCTGCTGCTGCTGCTGCTGCTGCTGCTGCTCGTCTTGGCTCTTCTCCAGCTCCAGCTTCATGATGGTGTGCAGGAAGTGGGTGCGCACCCGGACCGGGTTGAACTCCACGCGTCCTGTGGTGTTGCTGCAGCCATCTTTGGTGCAGCCGCATGGAAAAGACATGCGATCCACCTGTGGACGGACATCAGGATTCAGTGCACAGGTGTGGGACAGCAGCAACAACACAGGTAAACACGGTCGGGGCTGTTTCAGCGGAAGCTGCAGAATCTATCTTCATTAATGTGGTGGAACTTGTCCGATAACATGAATTAGTTTGGGTTCTCTTCAGACAGACATGAACAACATGTGAGTATTGTAGATGGGCCTCACCACTGCTCCATTTACCTGGCACTTAATGCCGGCCAGGCTGCAAGCACACATCTCAGGGTCACATATCCCACGGCACCGGCACCCACACTCCTCCCGGGACATGCGAAGGGCTCGCAGCTCGTGCTTCTCCTCCACGTCGATGCGACGGACGCCCGAGGCACGAAGGAGGGTGCGGCGTCTCCTGGTGGTCAGAGGCTGGAGGAAGAAGTAATCGTCCACCTCCGTGTTGTCTACGTCAAGGTCATCTTCGGAGATGTCGTCGAGCGTGAGGGTGTCGGCCTCCGCAGACGACACGGTGCCGTTCTTTGTCAGCTGGGTGAGAGAGAAGTCGCGGTTAGCCAACGTATTGGCGACAAATCAGAACGAGACCTCAGCTGCCCCACAGACTTTGAGTTTGATGGCGTTGAGCTTCTCCTCCTTGAGGTGATCTCGCAGCATGTTGCGGTGGCTCCTCTTCTGCTCCACGGCGAACTCCCGGAGGCTGAATCGCCTCACCCCGATGTGATGTGGCGACATCCCCAGGGTGCTGCCGCCCTGCGTGGGCACGCTGGTGAAGCCTTGCCGCCGGTTGAAGTAGTAAACTGTCACGCTCTCGAAGTGAACGTTGCGGCCACGCAGTCGCTTTGACTGCTGCTGGAGAGAGGCTGGAGGAGACAGAGAGTTTCACTCGTTGGCTGACGTCATAGAGGAAAACAAACATAATCCAAAGACCAGTTCCTGAAATATATGGATGAATCTTGGATTGAGTCTGTTGGTTATTAGAGTCAAACTATTCTCTTCATACTCAGGCATATAGAGGCACTACACTTGTTTATATTAGCTCAAATACTGTGTGTGTGTGTGTGTGTGTGTGTGTGTGTGTGTGTGTGTGTGTGTGTGTGTGTGTGTGTGTGTGTGTGTGTGTGTGTGTGTGTGTGTGTGGTGTGTGTGTGTGTGTGTGTGTGTGTGTGTGTGTGTGTGTGTGTGTGTGTGCGCGCGCGCGCGCGTGCGTGCAGTGATGTGATCTTACAGTCCAGCAGCCCAGAGGGAACAGGAGGGTTGAGGCTGTCGCTACTGTTGCCGCTGTCGCTGCAGGAAACCTCCTCATCGTCGGAGCCCTGCAGAGAGAGGTAAGGGGTCGAACCCTCCTCAAGCTTCCTCTTCAGAATCCCACTCATGGCGTGGCTCCTCCCTCCTGCGCGTCACACCTGAACAAGCATTACATAAATGTAACACCTGAGAACACAAAACACACTACTCTCTACTTTTACTTTTTAGTGTGTCGATTTTTGAACAGTCTGTGATGCTTTCAGAAGTGGAGGATGAATGTTGTTATTAT
>JAFBJT010112547.1:81507-99985 GCA_016785325.1 Chascanopsetta lugubris
ATACTATTGATTTGTTACTGAATTGTAAATGATTATCAGAAGAGACGTAAGTGTGGTTTATTCTCTATTGCAGAAACAACAAATTACTGTATATCATTATTATAAATAAAAACCATGATAAAAGAATGTGTTTGTGTTTTTGTATCACAGTCTGACACTGAAGACAACATCTATATCTATCGATCCGTCTGTCCGCCTGCCCGCCTGCCTATAATAATAATAATAATAATAATAACAATAACAAATTCAATAATTGTATCATTTATTTATTCTGTAGTATTTGCTAATTAATTATTTACTCAATTATATGTATTTATTTGTTTCATCTATCATCCTGTCGGTCTAACCCCCTCCATTGTAATCTGTCAGAGTCATTTGTTGCCCTCCTGTGGTTCATTTAAATGACCGCAAACAGATTCTTTACCGTGTAAGAGCACTTTGCCCAAAAGTGTGTATTTACCCCCTCCATCAGTTCAAATTGAGTACTGCACCTGCAGTCCTAAACATTGACCACCAGATGACGGCAAAAGATGATGATATATGGCTATTTGCCGCCATCTGGTGGTTAAAACCTTGTTTGAAATTGAACCAACAGAAGGGGTAAATCCCCACTTTAGGGCAAAATGCTCTAAACGAAAGAATCTGCTTGCAGTAATTACAATTAACCACAGGAGGGACAAATGACGTTGACGGATTACAAATGGGATTAGACGGACATGAAGATGGATGAAACAAATAAATACATATAAATGAATAAATGATTGATAAAATTAATGAATAAATACTATGAAATACATGTATTAATACTAAAACTATTGAATGCATGATTATTAGTATTACTATTATTGCTATTATTATTATTATTATTATTATTATTATTATTATTATCATTGTTGTTATTGTTATTGTTAATATTATTAATAGTGCCTCAGTGATTAGAGCAGTTGCCTTTGAAGCAAAGATTACTGGTTTGAGTCCCACTTGGAACCATACTAGTAATGATAATAATAATAATAGTAATAATAAAATAGTAATAATAAACATATGAGGAATATAGATGAAACGACTAAATATATACATAAAGGAATAAACAATGATTAGTATAATAATAAAAAAAATATATAATAAGGATACTACTGCTATTAATTATAGTAATAATACAGACATAATACAGTGAGAAAGTATGATTTAATGAGATATGATTTTTTGATCGGATGGACAGACAGACAGAGAGACAGACAGACAGATAGATAGATAGTGTCATATACCGTAGTATATATGCTAACTTTTATTTGTGTAATGTGCCGGTGCATGTACTGGGGGGTTATTATGGTAAACACGGAAGTTCATGCTTGTTGTTGACACTGGAGTGTGTGATTCGGCTAGTCAATAAATGGGCTAAGTGCTCGCAGCCAGAGTTGTTGTCGCTCCATATATGATTTTTTTACATGGTATCAGAAGTAAAGTAAGGAAAAGATGGCCAAGTTCAACCCGCCGACCAACTTTCCTTTTGATAAGCCAGGAGAATGGCCGGATTGGAAGCAACATGACCAGAGTGGTGACCAAGTTGGACAAAGAAGATGGTGGAGTGCAGGTTTCCAGCCTGATTTATCTGATGGGGAGTGAGGCGGAGAACATCTACTTGTTCGTTGACGTTTGCAGAAGCTGCGCATGGGGATGACTTTACAAGAGTGCTAGCACAGTTCGATGACTACTTTGTGCCACAACGGAATGTTATACATGAACGTGCATGTTTTTATCAGCAGTTGCAAAGAGCGGGTGAGAATATTCGTGACTGAATTGTTGTTGGAATCCTTGACAAAGACATGTCTCGCAAGTTGCAGCTGACGAGGGACTTGACACTCGCGCTGACCATAGAGACGGTCAGGCAGTCAAAGGAGGTCACTACGCAGGTCAGCATGCAAGGTGAGGTGGCGGGGGTGATACACGAGGTCATCCATAAGCGCAAAAAGGGCAAAGGTCACCAATTGAAATCGAAGGGGGGAAACCAAGGACAATGTGGACAGTGTGGGAAGGTGTGGCATAATAAAGAAGAGAACTGCCCAGCCAAAAGGTCCACATGTAACTTCTGCAATAAAGTTGGGCACTCACTCATCCCCAGCAGCCTGCTGACATGCCACTGGACGGCCCAGGTGGCGAGCTGCAGTGCATAGGAAAATTCCAGAACACTGTGACCTACAAGGGCATCTGGGGGCCTACACTAAAGAACCTACTCAGCAGGCAGATGTCAGTGAAATTGAATCTAGTGAGTGGAGTGGAAGAAACCGTGGTTAACAAGGGACACAGTGGACATTTGGGAGCAAACGGGGGGACATGGGACACTTATGACTGAACCAGTAAGAGCTTCTGAGGATGGAAGAAAACAGCATCATCGAGCGGGTGACAATCAACCGATTGGTGTGCACCCATGGTGCCCATCCTGAAGAGCACAGGTAAAGCCCACAGTGGCAGAGTATGCTCTGGGAAAGACTCTAGTCGACGCAGATACTTTGTCCCCTAGCCCAATGGCCAACATACGCGCTGACACAGAGACACAAGGTGAGCCTCTGGAGGTGGACCTCTGTGAGTACAAGCACAACAACTATCTAGTAATATCAGATTATTACTCTAGGTTCATCGAGATCTGCCACCTGCCTTCAACAACCAGTACACAAGTCATACAGAAGCTCAAGGCCATGTTTGGGAGACACAGGATACCCAAGGAGGTGGTGAGCGACAATGGACCCCAGTTTTCCAGTGTGGAGTTCAAGGAGCTGTCAAGGCAGCTGGACTTTTAACACTACACGTCCAGCCCTCATCACCCACAAAGTAATGGGCATGCAGAGAGGGCCGTTCAGACGGCGAAGAAAATCCTCAAGCAAGATGACCCTGTGATGACCCTCTACTGAGCTACAGGGAACTCCATGCTCATTCACCGGCTACAGCCCAGCCAAGCTCTTAATGGGGCAAAGAATCAGAACCACTGTCCCGACGATTGAGAAAAACCTCAATCCAAAATAGCCCAGCAAAGCAGCTGAGCAGGAGAAGGACAACAACGAGAAAGCTAAGCAGGCTTTTTACTACAACCGTCGTCATGGGGCCAAGACCCTACCTGCCCTGCATCCAGGAGATGTAGTACTCTCCAAGCTGGACCATGAAAAGACTTGGACCTTACCGGCGGTGGTTACCAGTGAGAGCACCACCCTGAGGTCCTTCATCATCAAGACGCCGCAAGGAGCAAAGCTGTGGTGGAACTGCCATTACATCTACCCAGCCGCCTACCCCAGCAGTGCCTGGTGAGTGCATAGGGACAGCCACCATATTAGAGACTGTTCCTGCCAGTCAGAGTGTGGCTACGCCTACGCCTACAACCTCTCCATCTGGTTAAAGGGTGACCCGATCGGGACGGTTGAATAAGCCAGCCAAGAGACTTAATCTGTAGATCGGTCAGATAAAGTGGACTATGGTTAAATGAAAACAAAAAATGTTGTTCTGGATGTTGAAAAGAGATGTTTACATAATTGAAGTTCACAGGTTTATGTTGAAAAGAAAACATAATATTGAACTGTGTTTGTGGTTATACTATAATAACACTTACAGGTAAAGTGCCTTGGTTTTGAGAGGCCTGAATGTATGATGTCTCATATATAAGTTTATTGTGTAGGCTCTGACAATAGCACTCCTCATTTAAAGTTATTAGTATGTTATGGGAAAACATGCTTAAAGTGGGAAATGTCATATACGGTAGTATATATGCTAACTTTTATTTGTGAAATGCGCCTGCGCATGCACTGGGGGTTATTACGGTAAACGCGGAAGTTCATGCTTGTTGACACTGGACGGGAGTGTTTGATTTAGCAGGTCAATAAATGGGCCAAGTGCTCGCAGCCAGAGTTGTTGTGGCTCCATATATGATCTATGTACAGATAGATAGATAGATAGATGGATGGATGGATGGATGGATAGATAGATAGATTGATAGGGAATGATTAAAACAGTAGTATCATCCCCCTCCAGCTGGGGGCGTCCTCATCCCAGTGGAAGCTATCATTTCCTGGGCGTCACTTCCGGTTTACCAAACGTAGGAACCTCTCTGACTGGGTTAAAACACCCGGGTGTATTTCGACACTAGATCATACCCGGACAGGAAATGTATGAGGGAAAGAGATGATGATATCTCACAATTCATTGTTGCTCCAAGAAACATTTCACCTCGGTAGACCCTGTGTAGCTGACGCAAGTGAAAATGTTTATGTGTTCCCATGGCGACGCCGGAAGTCGGCAGTATTGATTGTTGTCGTTGATCCTTATTGTATGTGTGCACATGTATTAGCCAAAACCTTTGCAATGTACATTGTAAAGCTGCTTCCAAATGACGTTCGTTTATTTTAAAATTGATTCGAATTATTTAAAACTTACGTGAGTTACCTGACCCGGAAGTCATATGACCCGGAAGAGTTTTAGCGGGAAAGAAGAGAGAGGGAGAACCGGCACACGAGCAAGACGGAGGACTTTCTTATGCTCGCCAACTTATCTACCGCTGGTTTACGGGGCGTACACGGTAACGGACAATTTATATTGGCTCCGTGGAGTCCTATACGTGTTGAATGTATGTCGTGTTTATTGAAATGTGTTTACTGTTTCTAGTTTTCACGGTGTTCCACGACACTACAGAGTCGCATTAAACTGACTGTGGACATCAGTACGGAGAGTGAGTCATTTTCAATCCAGGGCAGATACACCCTGGATCCGTATGTTTATGAAACAGGCACGTAAGTACACAAAGAATCCCAAAATCCTCACTTCCGGGTTTCTTGTCCATCAATTCCGGTCTCATCTGTCCAGTCAACAATCACAACAACCCATGTTTTTAACGTCACAGCATCATCATCACATCTGAATTCTGTCACAAAGGCCACTTCAGTGTAATTATGATGAAATGAGCTCCATACGTTTTTCTTCTACTCTCTTTACTCCATCATAGTGCTTTCGTTGTTTGTATTGATAAAGTTTGAAAAGTTAAGGTTAAATTCAATAATCTTGTGATGTACTTCCAGGTAGAAACCAACAGATGGCGACCTTGGAGAGAGAAACACTCAGGCATGAAAGAGTAAGAGTTGGGCATTTCATTGTCCTGTACACAACAACAACAACAACAACATTAACAACACCAATTACTACTTCTACTTATTACAATGATGATAATGATATATTTTAATTGCACTTGTCATAATTTCACAATAATTCACAAAACAAATAATATACAGCCTCTGAAATATTAAAGTTAACAGCTCCAGCAGCCCCATGTTTTAGCATTTATTTTGTGAATTGTTACCTCAGTGAGAAGTTAACAGACCAATATTAGCAATGTAGTCACAGTAAAACTTGCATAATGCTCATTTAAAGTGAATTGAAGGACCTATACTACGGTATACATCTCTAAACGGATGCATGTTTTTAGTCTGCGGCTGTTCCATCTTGTATTATGGGTTGTTGTTCCCTGTTAACCTTATTACAATGATGCAACCAGCTGTGACCAACGTGCAAAACTTTAGCCCATTGAGAAGTGCATGAGGAGGAGGAGGAAGAGCAGCCTGAGAGCAGATGGCGCCTCAGTCTGTCTGCTCTGTTTAAAGAGCACTGCAGGCAAAACCCCAAGTCAAACACGCCAACTATGGCTAGGATGGTCGGTCTGAGACTCTGTGTTGATTTTCCACATCTAGGATTTCAAGACTGAATCTCATCTTTGAAGTAAACAAGTAATCTTTCATTACTTTTTGCAAAACATACTTACTCGAGCTCATGGAGGTATTACAGAGCCTCACAATACTGAGCACATAACGGTTATTACTCATGATTCCCAACCTGACTAACAGATATCACAGAATTTCCTTCACCTGAAAAAACTCCTGTGCTCTCCTCTGATTTCACCGACAGTGAAACAGACTGTTTCTCCTCTGCATCACTTCCCCACGGCCTGATCCGATGACTCGCTTGTGTTATAATGAATGAGAAGTGAAGTCTCAGTAACTTGAGGAGCAGTAATCTAATCCTTCGTGGCTGTGGCCGTCTCCCCCTCAGCTGTGCTTAGAAAGTGAGCAGGAACCTTCCCAGTCTTAAGAGTGAGAAGTATAGTGATATGTAGATTCCTGGAATTCACTCATGAGGTGAACAAGAAATGATTCACCTCGGTCAGATTTAAATATCCATCCCATGACTATAACACCTGACTCAGGATAGTCACATGATGTCATCATGGCTGAGGCCCCACAAGGATCTATTCTGGTCACGTAGGTATGTCCTGGTGACATCATAGCAGTACACGGTCAAAGACGGAGCCTTAGCCCACAATAGTGTTAATGCTCGTATAGAAGGTCGAACAGAACACGTCCAAACTGTCACTGAGGTGCTATGAATTATGGGATATGTTGAGTCAGTAGGAGGACACATTGGCTGCCTTTGAAGGTGAAATTGAAGGCTAAATGCACGTGTTATATCAAGACCTCATTTTTTATATAAACTTTATAGTGACCGTTACCAAATACCATCTAATCAGGAAACTCAAAAGCAGACATCCATGATTGGACGACAATGAACCATTGTGTGGGCCGGTTCTGGCCCGTAGGTCTGGTCCAATCTAACCAAACCGACGCTTTTGGAGGTAGAGTGCAGTATCTGTTAGTCGATAAGATGAGCTGAGGTTTGTTACACACACTCAACAGACAAAATCAAAACAAGACTTTTTATTTCCTTGCTCTTATCCCCATATTTCAGTGTGTCCTCTATATAAAAGCCATCTGGTAGCCTTGGCCAAGAATTCAGCTTCATGGGAGCAAACAGGGAGGCAGCCACATCTTTTATTTAGTAGCAGCAGACATTGTTTGTACCCTGGTGGTTCCTCGGTGAGACATCCCTGTGAAGCCCCACTAGGTCTGAAATATTGTCTTGTTGTATTAAAGCGAAGCCGCTCTGGAGCTTTGTGCTTGTGTTCGCTGCTGCAATGAATTATAGCCCTGCACTTAAAACAGTGTGTGTGCTCTAGTGTGTGTGTGTGTGTGTGCGTGTGCGTGCGCGTGCGCGTGTGTGCTCCAGTGTGTGTGTGTGAGTGTGTATGTTTGTGTGTGTGTGTCTGGGCAACAAATCAAAATGCATATCACAGAAAATCTTTAATACATCATTACTCTCAAACATGCTCCTCTGTGGCCCATTTTCTTTCCAATTGACTCTTTTCAGTTGCTGAAATGAAATCAAACAGGGAGAGAGGAGGTTATGGAAATGCGTAATCAAGGCATAATCAGACACAAAACTGCATATTTATTTTTTAATGCCTTTCTTCTGGGGACACTTGATGACATGTGTTTCCTGGTTAGGAGTTCTGCCCCAATATTGTGAACACAATGTATCAAAAACACCTCAAGGGAATCCTTTCAAATTTAATGCATATATTAACTCAGACTTAAGGAAGAGCTGATTAGATTCTAGTAGCCAAAGATCAAAGTTCAACATCAGAGGGACCTCTCAAAAAACATGTTATGCCTTGTGAATGTGGATATCACGGGAGTCAGAGGTCAAAGGTCATGTGACCTCATGCACCCTGTATAGTTTTATGGAGGCGTACAAGCACAGGAAGCCCCTCCTGTGACTTTGGGTAACTGAGTGTAAACTGAGCGTCCGTGGACGACACAGGATCCAGCTGAAAGTGACACACACACCTCGGTCTCACTGTGAATAATGTATCTGAGGCTGGTGGTGATACCATGTCCCCCAAAGTACTATCACATGTATATACCATGAGCCTTCATTCATTAAGATTGGATTGCCTCTCAGCTCCTCTCCCTCTCTCCTCCAGTCTTCATGTATCCTTTGTAGCTGTGAATGAGAATATTTCTGATCCTATAATTAAGCTGTCAGCCTCTTTCACCCTCTTCCCTCAGCTGCTCTTACTCTCCCTCCTCCACCATTTGCCCCCTGCTCTCCTCTCCTCTCCCTCGCTGATGGGATATGAGGAGGGTCAGCACAAACACAGAGGGATCTGAGTTTTTGTGTCAGTCCTCTGTTGGGCCAAGCTCAGGAAAACACTCCCAAGGAAGTGCTGTTGTGGCTGCAGAGGAATCAATGTATCAGTCATCGTGGCTGCAGGGCAGCTCTGCAGGGGTCACTCCTTATGACCCCGCCTTCATCTAATCAGGAATATGAGCTTCTCATTCCCACCCAGAGCTGTTGTGTTACACTAATAGAGCCTAGTAACATTCCCCAAATTATACATACTTTTATTTCGACATCTGGAATAAATAAATCATCTGCATGAAGAACAATGTCATGTATAAAGCTCATAAAAATGTGTTTTAGCTGTTTAAAAGAACAAAGGGTGAAAAGGAAACGGGGTAATTAACCTCTCTATCTTTGTCGTCACTGTGTTTGGCCTGACTCATATCTCTGTCTGCTCTCCTCAGGCCACATGTGAGTTTACATACGTAGGCTGCTGTGTGTGTGTGTGTGTGTGAGAGAGAGAGAGAGTGTGTGTGTGTGTGTGAGTAATTACAGGGTTGAGAGAGAGGGGAAAAACTTTTTTTCATGTGAACTTTTTCCTTTCTCCTCCTCTTTCCTCCAGCTCCGTCTCCGAGTGTGTGAGAGCGACCCACAGACAAAGAAGAACTCCCGGCCAGGTCTCCATCTCCGTCCCTCACCCTCACCCTCACTTCCTCACCCCTCACACAATACACTTCCCCTCCAATCAGCAAACCTAAAGGGGAAGAGGTGGGTGGCGGTGGGGTGAGATACAGTTTCTGGACAACAATGGAAACTCAATCAGGAAATGGAGAGGAGGCGGCGGCGAGCAGAGTGACGGCGACCTCAGGCTTTGTTTCCCGTCATGATCGTGGGCCACAGGTAGAGGCAGTGGACGAGCCTGTGCTCAGAGAGGATCTACAAGCTGCTAAGAGGATTGAGAGGTTTGACATCCCGCTGGATAGTCTGAAGAAGATGTTTGAAAAGCCGGCCCAGGCCAACATGGTGAGTACTTCCAATCTGGAGTATAATTTTTTTGATTTCTAACCGTCCCGTGACTCTTCACTTAAAACCTGAGCTCCTAGTGTCACAAGAATTTCATGCATCTTAATATATTCTTTTGTTAGAGTTCTGTTTTCGATGTATTTCAAGACAAACCCGAATGATTCACTCTTCAGCAATTTGTGGTTTTCCATCACTTCTTTGACTATAAAAAACTGACTGCACAGTCCCTCACTGGAGGCCTTCTTTCTCTCTCTTTCTCTCTCCCTCTCTCTTTCTCTCCCTTTCTCTTTCTCTCTCTCTTTCTTTCTCTCTCTCTCTCTCTCTCTCTCTCTCTCTCTCTCCTGCATTGTTTTTCCATCTCAGCTGGCTTCTCTGAGAGGAAAGTCTAAGTCTGCTGGAAGTGAAGTGGGTCATTATGAGAATAGTTGGTCCATGAGGGAAAAGAAAAAGGTCCAGGTGACCCAGTGTCTCGGCCCTTATGTCATCTGGACCGGTCATAATGTTCCAAAGACAATGATAGTGCACTGAAACCTTTCTCTTTAAAGTCTCACATATACCATTCACTAGATTGGCAAATCTTTGTTCACACTCTCCTGGATCAGTGGATTTATATGCAGGTAAAATGTTGAAAAAACACATAATTTCACAGAATTACAGGAAATCTGTTATTCTGCTGCAAAGTTTTATGGGTTCTTTGCAGACTTATGTTTCCTCCTACCACTAAGTTTGATCAAAATCCATCATTTAGCATTTGTCTTAAACTGTTCAGAATCCTACTGAACCCCTGATGTCCCAGAAGGAAATATATTATTTGTTGTGTGTGCAAAATCATTCTAACTGATAAACTCTACCCTCATAGTCTTCAAACTACCACATATCCACATGCATCATGGGTAATGTAGTCGTCCCTGTGTGCTTCTACAAGCCGGTGCCACAGACACACACTATAGCTGCATGTGTGCAGTTCCACTGGGAACTGCACACACTGGTTTGCTGACACCCGACACCCTGTTATTTAAGACCTATTTTGGGGAGCATTATGGTTGAGCAGGGTTTTAAAAATACGCCTGTAATTGGTATGTCAGCTGCTGCTGGAACTCCTCTGTCAGGCCACAGCAGGGAGAGAGAGAGAGAGAGAGAGAGAGAGAGAGAGAGAGAGAGAGAGAGAGAGAGAGAGAGAGAGAGAGAGAGAGAGAGAGAGAGAGAGAGACATGGATCTATGAGAATCAAATCACATCTGGCTGCTGAGATGAAAGCTTGTCACAGATTAGTGTGGTTAATGAGCCACATCACTGGAGCACGCGATAACATCTTCTGAGGTTTTCTCTCTGCTTCCTGGTGCAACTCAAATCTGCCGAGTTCTGTCATCATCATGTTTGCTGTGATTTAAGCTTCGGAAGATAAGAGGCTGATCTTTGGGTTTGTTGTGACACAGTGTCTCATGGACAAAGAGCTGCCGACCACTGGGGTCACTGGATGTTGTTGGTCTCATTGTTTCAATCCACTGCGACCTCTCTCTCACTGCTCTCTATAAACCACCAATTGAAGTGTGGGTGACATAATCCCTGCAATTGTTGTGGCGGGCCGTGCCATAAACATATGGTGGCACAGAGTGAGTGAATGGGTGGGTTGCTTATGTTCTTGAGTCTCATTTGGGTCACACATCGCTCATCCCCCCACGAGGTTGACTCTCGAGCACAGACATAATGCATCAGTTCTCCATAATGTCTCCTCCTCTACTGCTGTACTGAATCATCTTATTTTGACCCTTTGGATGAGAAAATCCTTTGTTTATGTTTTTGAACAAACAACAAGCCGTACAGCTGGTCGACATGTCTGTCACACGCCATCATCGCAACACATTCTCCATCTTGGAATTGTGTCATGAGCGCTCACAGTCTGTTCCTTTCCCTGTAGTCGGTGTTAATGGAGCATGTGGGCATCGTTCCCAGATTCCCAGAGAGAGAGAGTGGGGGGGGGGGGGGGGGGTAAAAAACCGGGGGGGGGGGGGGGGGGGAGTATAAAACACGACCTTGTCTTCAGCTCATCTGTGAGGCTGCGGCTTAATATTTGATGATATGGTGTATTTTTCTTTCTGTGGCTCATTTCATTTATTGAAATGGTGCAATGTCATTGGACAGCCAGCCATAACAATGACTGATGAATTTCCCAGTGGCTGCTCAGCCGTGGCCAAAATCCACATCATTAAGGGGGGGTGGTGTTGGGGACGGGCCACATTTCCAACAACTGCAGATGTGTAGCGATGCAACGATTTATCTTGAGTGCAAAGAGCGTGTTTTTTTTCCCGCTTGCATAGCGCGATGTTCTCCAGGGACACTGGCTTGTGTTTACAGCATCTGTCTGACCTTCTGGTCATAACTGTGCGCACGCACACACGCACACACATGCATACACACACTGATACTGATGCTGTGCTTCAATGTCACATCCGGTCTCACAGGGAGGGGGGGCGGGGTACACAATCATGTAACAAAGTAGGCCACTCATCAAAAATGTCCAACATTTGCACTTTAGAAAACTTTCTATTATTTTGTTCCAGCTCATTAAAATGTTTGCGTATGAATTAGGGCTAATTACAGTTACATAATTTAAATGTTTGGAAGACTCATGACCCGACTTGGCTCTCACTCATGCTGGCTATATATTGTTGACCAGTAGGTGGCAGTGCGGCACCTGGGAGCTTGTGAGGAGAAGCTGAACGAGTGGGAGGATAATCACCAGGCACTCAATCAGGAGGTTATCACTGTCACCAGGTGTTAATAGGAGCAGGGTTGTAATACCAAATATTCAGAATTTATATATTATTGTATACTTAATATATTTATGTATGTGTTGCCTTTGTTTAAGTATGGAATAATGGGAAATCAAAGATTAAGGCACCCTGTAGTGTCTAGAAATGGATATGAGGGGAGTTAATTTAGCATACACACTTTTAGATTTTCTTGTACAAATAAAAAAGCCCAAATACTGGAACATTAATGAAAGCAAGGCCTTGTCTAAACTTTTTTTTAAATCAGGAAATGACATTGAACATTGTCAGTAATGTCACTCTCAACTTTGCCTTTGTTTAGCTGCTGAAAGGTGACCTGATAAAATGAACCCCAGAGGTTCATTTCAGCTAATTGGGTCCTGTTATCCAGAATGAAAACTTAATCAATATGCAGTACTGTTCCTAAACACACTTAATTAAATGTTAAAGATACTAAAAGCTACAATGTGACTGTGAGAAATTGATCCAGAGTTGATGAGGACACGGGCTTCCTCATCAAGTCCATTGAGCTCGTAAAAATTCCATTAACTTTTACTGGGCATCTTCCGTCTCCGTTTCGCAGATTCAAATCTTTTAATGGAGCTGGCAGTGCGGCGGCGGGAATGACAGATTGCTATTCCACCGTGATGATGACTTGTTGCTCTGGGAATAGTCACGGCATCACGTGGGTCCGTCATCTCGGAAACTCCCCATCACTCCGCTCGTTCGGATAATCCCTTCGACCTTACCTGCCGTTTATTTTGTGACTGCTCCGCTCTGCTGTGAGTGCTTTAAGCCAGACTGTATTTGTGGTAGCATGTGCATATTCACTGTAACGTAGGATAATTGATTCCCATCGTTGAGTGATGAATGCATCTCTCTGGGCCCATTCTCCTTACAGATTGCAGCGTGACTCCGATTCTCGTTTCTCTAACGCAACTTGACACCCACAGCCCCACAAGAGCATATGTGTTCAACAATTAGCCAAAGACCTCCAGGCTCAGGCTTTAAATCATTTATTGTCTCTGCCTTTTGTGTGCGCGGCAACAATATTCATCTCTGCCATTCATCCGGCAGAAAAGGTTTCAGATGCAAATGTTTCTGGCCACGCATCACATTTTTTCCAGTCATCAAACCTAATGAGCAGAGCAGAGTTTATTCTTCCCCACAGTCTGTTTTTACAAATCTCAGAGTTTGGCACTGAACCACCATTATCCATGATTATCTCTGGAGAAACCTGACGTTCAACTCATTTTTTGACTTTCAAGTGAATTTTGACTCTGCTACTCACTTTCCCTTCTGTTTAAACTCCAAGGTGACAGAGTCCATCCACCTGCACAAGCTTGTGTTACACACTCACATAATTATAGACTCAAAAATCCCCATAATATGAAGGAGGCATGCAACATGTCAGCTAGTGTCAGCGGCATGATTCAGTGTGTATTTGGGGAGGCTGAAAACAGAGCCGCATCCCGAGCCACGTCCCGCTCGTCATTTATAAATAGTGTTGCCTGTTGATGTTGGGTGGACGTCTGGCTGAACATTGAGAGAGAGAGAGAGAGAGAGAGAGAGAGAGAGCACAGAGCCTGATGAAAGAGACTGAAACATGATTTACATTCAGCCGGCACAAGGCCCTCGTGTTGTGGGAGAGAGGTGGGGTTAGGAGGGGTGTTCAGAGTGAATCAGCAGGGGGGTGCTGTGAGAGAGAATCCAAAGGAAGAGCAGCTTCATATTTTAGCAGGTGAAACTCCAGGAGACAGGATATCAAAGTTTCAGTCATGATCCGTCTCATCAGGTCATCACTTTCACTTATTTTCCTTTTTGAATAGATGTGTTCTGAAAGTAAACATGCACTATCAACACACATAACTGTATTCAACATCATATTATGATATTTCATCATATTGAATTGACCTGAGTATCCATGACATGTTTTAAATTTTTTTGGTTTGGGATTTCACTGAGAGGAAAGTTTGAATAAGACATGAATGATTTAACTAAAAATCAGTAGAAATGTAACTTGAGAATTGGTCTTATTATTTTGCGTTTCCATTATGGATTTATTACTTCCTGTTTTATTATGAAGCTTCCTTTCTTCTGTGTCTGTCACCGACTTCACTTCCTGTCTCTGTTGTTTTCTGGTTGCTCTAATATTCAATCACCCCTGCACCTTGTTTATGTGTGTTTCGAATCTCAGTTTTGCTCTTTTCTTCATTTATTTCCTGCTTCATTAAACCTCACATGACGCCTCTATCGCTGTTTTGTTTGCAGAAAGTCATTCGACTCGCCTAATGAAAATCTAATATCATTATTTGTCGACTAAATCTAGATGTATGTGCTGCCGAGTGCTGGTCCAGTCTGTGTTAATGATCAACTAATGTCCCTGTTAGTTTGCAGCGGTAAATATACTCCTCTGCTTTGAAATGAAGTCAAATAGACTGGAGCCACTCTCCTCTCCCTCTACAATACCACACCGAACCCTGTAGTTAAAACTGTATGTTTGATGAGTTTGATATTTCGGTTCAAATTAATCATCATCTTTACATAATGTTTGGCTCTAGATGTCCTGTGACCCTTAGGAGATGTCACTAATCACGACATGAACTCTGCAGCTTTATTTTCCAGTCTCTGAATCCATCAAAGAGCGCCGCATCAAATCCATCTCTCGTCTATAACAGGCACACTTTGTACGCTCTGAATAATCCTGTGAAATCATCTTAATTGAAAAATGGAAATAGATATCCGTGTTTCCAATAAACGGAGCTGCCCCCTGGCTTCCCTGTAGCAGCGCTGCCCCATGAGGCGTGTATGCGTGTGAAGCTAAAAATAGCAGCAGGGTTAGTCATAACCTACCAGCGCTCTGCTGAAGCTGCTCATGTTGGCCAGAAGCAGACAGCTGTGGTTGTACAGGTGTGAACGTGCGGGGATCAAACAGTCAAGCACGTCAAAAGTGAACCGTAATGGCTGCCAAGCGTGTTTGAGGTTTGGTTTTTGAGGCTGGTCTGAGTTTAAAATATCTAGTTTCTCTCAAATGCATCCACATCCCCACAGACCTCACCTCCGCTAACAATGATGTTGCTTTGTTGCAGTATCAACTGTTTGAAGATGTGTGGCTCCCCCGCTCTTCCAAAAACCTCCCAAAACTCTTCAACTGTCACGGGTATCCAAAACTTTTTCATGGGGGTTCAGATTTGATTATGATAACGATTTGGGGCCAACTGCCCTTCATGTGATATTTAAGACCATAATTAAAATGCTACTATTTTATTATTCATTTTATTTATTATTTATCTATTGCACTTTAACAAAGTGTGGTGCATAATGATTCTTTTAGTCTGTAGATTATGAATGATCACTCAGCGGCACAGATTCTCAGTCAAAGGTATGTCACAGGTCAGTCACAACATTGTGGTTAGAGAACTAGTTTTGGTAATGGGATTTGTGACCTATTCCATAGCCACCCACAAGGTGGCGATCAAAATAGCAATCGGCAGGCGTCGGAATTTGCTAAATGTCCGGTAGCTGGGTTGTGTGTGTGGAAAGCTTCATGCAGTTTGTGTCGCATGTTTTTTTTGACCCTGCTGCAGGAGACAGGTTTGAAAGAGTCGAGCACAGCACCGTTTGTCAAGCACATCCTGGGGATTGTGTGGATTCTGACAGGACAGCAGCACAAATGCTGCCTGAGGGAAAACTCTGACTAAATGTTGCATCATATATTCAGGAAAAAAACACAGCTCCGCAGAGCTTCTCTCAGCAGCACAATGAAAACACATCAGCCAGATTTTATGTGTCAAAAAACTGCCAGGGAAGAAAATGAAGTGCAAGCTGTGACCGGAGCAGTGATGCTCTGTGCCCTGGGCTTATTTATCCACAGAGGGTTTTGTAATGTGAGTGTCTGTATCAAAATAGCCTCGCTTTGTTTGTCTGTCGCTACACATTTGAACCATATATTATTTTTCTTTTGTTCTGGCTCTCTGTCTGTACGTCTGTCTATTGCTTTACTTCCTCTGCTATTGTCCAACTTTATCTAAACTCTCTCAGTATTTAGTTTTTCCTCTGAACCCTCTTCCTGTTTGTTTTCTGCAACTTCTACTTCATCTATTATCTCTCTCTGAGCCATTACTTCTTCACTCTGACTGTCCTTTTCAGCTCTTCTTGGTCTGTGGTCCAGCTCTCTTTCTGTTCTCCTTCTCTGCTCCTGGACCATGTCTCTTTATTGCCCATGCTTGCCCGTGAGTGCCTGAAATATTGATGTGGGCGGCCCTCGCTGTGTCCCTGTTTAGTCATAATAAGGAAGGCCAACAGAGGATTGAAGACAAAGAAGATGTGTTTGTACTTCTGTTGGATTGCATAAGAAAACGCTCAGAACAGCAAGTGCAAATAAAAACAATAGTGGAGAGAAAGCAGGTGTCAAGGAGAAGTCGGAGAGGAAGTGAGGAGAGCGTAAACACTGCAATGGCCTTCAAATGAATGACGAGGAGGAGGTGAAAGAAGAAGATGATTCTTGTTGAAAGCTGCAATGTTTTAATTTTAGTTAGTCTATCTTTAGTCTGCTGCTCTGGTACCGTTTGACCTGCAAAGGTTTAGGCTGATGAATTGCTACAAATGAATCTTGAGTTTACTCTTCCAAGTGCTTCTCTTTCAACAGTGTGTGAGATAAAGACAAAATTCAGTGCTCCTAAAAAGTTCATCATGGGAGAAACTGAGTGAGTCAGACTGTATCAGCAAACATGAGGAAGTATAGTCAGGAAAGAACAGGTGCGTTTGTCATTGGGATGTTTGAGCAAGACTTAATTTGCAGGCTGACTCGCTCATCTGGACTAAACATGCAAAGCTCCTGCATCGCATCAGTTTGAAACGACTGTTCACTCCGTCGGCTTGGTGCTTCCAGTGGTTGCAGAAGATTATGTGTTTGAGAGGAACAGCAGGCGGCCTCAGTCGGATCCAGAGGTTTGTTTGCTGCAGTTGAGCCTCATGAGTCAAACTGGAGAGCCGGCACTTGTACGATGTGCCAGCCGACGCATACGACAGCATTCACAGCCAGATGCTCTCATTCCAAGAGCCGTCACACAGAGAGAGTGCATGTAGCCACACTAACTATACAGTGTCTGTGTCCACACCATTCACTGCAGACAATGGAATCCTTAAAATGACAGAGACTTCATTTTCCTGGCAGTGCCCCTCAGTCAGTGGCTGTGTAGCAGCCAAAGCGGCAGATACTGACGTGCATGTGAGCCAAGAGAGCTGGCACTGGCACCGCTCCATCAAATGATCCAGTGGTAACAGCTCTGAGATTCATGTCTGAATCTATGAAATGCAAGATGCAGTGATTTTAGAGCAGCTTGCAGATGTGCACTGAACTCTGAGTGGGCTACATCTGACGACACCAATATTAGATTAGTGCATTATGTCCTCCATTATAGATTCCTGTTGTTGTGACTGCATGTGATCCTGGGAAAATAAACCTTTCTAATATTTTCCTATGTGCGGGAAAACATGCTTGGACGTCTCACTATTTGCCAATTATCCTCCAAAGGAGCCACTTTGGAACTGGCTCTTTTCTCTGGCAGTGAGTCGGGATGATTGGATTTGTCAAACTCAGACACAAATTCAAAAAGCCCCAAAAACAAGAGCAATAAAAGCAGTTTTCAAGAGCGATCCTGGCTCTGCTGACGGCACATCCCCACCCACCATTCACCTGTGAGACAGTCAGGATAAGTAGCTCACTCCGGGCACACAGGAACAGCAGAGCGGGGAGCTGCCTCAGCACAAAGACGGAAAGAGGAAATAGCAAAACAAACTGTTGCAACGAGAAGGGGAGACAGTGAGGTTGGAAGATAAAGAACAGGAAGGGAAGGTGAATAGAGAGCAGTCTCAAATTAAAATGGTGACTCCTCCTCCTTCTCCTAAATGTCACATCTTATATTAAATCCATGGACCGTATTGATTTGAGCTGCTTCGGTGGCTTCACCATCTCCAGCACAAGCACTCAGGAGTGTAGAGAAGCTCTGTGGTACCTTGAAACAAATGTCATCACTTTCTCTAATGTCATTGAATAACTCAGCATCCAAGTGTAAAGTAAAACGTCTTTATGACCAACAGTTTCTCACCTGGCCGTCTCATCTTCAGAGAAATGAAACATTAGGGCTCCGTTTTTTGATTCGCTGACATATAAGAGCCACATTGTCTGAGCAGAGAGAGACACAGTGTGAGAGGAGAAGGATGTACGTGGAGAGAGCTGGACAGCTCTCCACAGAGACCCTCCATGCACCACGGCAGGCATGTCATTAAAGTCCTTCTGGTAAAAACACGGCTGGTTGGAGGACGAAAACGGCTTATGCAAGACAATTAACAGAAAACGGTAAAAGTCTCTGCACGTGGATATCATGGTGCCCTGCCGCCCTGTGGCCTCGCATGGATTGTTTCCTCATCCCACTGTTTCACCATCACTGGTCTGACTTGCCTCTTGATGCTTCAGTCACACATGAAACGGTCCCAGATGGCCTGCACTGATTTTATTAGCCCAGCTCCCTTTAAGAGGATCCATTTATTTTATTTTTTTTCTCTGTCATCGGGATTATCTTTCGTGACAGGGCCAGTGCATTTAGACAGATTTCATCAGGCACTGTCCCTTATTAACTCTGTCACTCACACACACACACACACACACACACACACACACACACACACACACAC
>JAFBJT010112547.1:100729-117321 GCA_016785325.1 Chascanopsetta lugubris
TTCCTCTCCTCCTCCTCTCCTCTCCTCCCCTCCTCTCCTCCCCTCCCCCCCCCCCCCCCCCCCTCGCCCCCCAACACAAACAAGGGCAGGCGGGAACTAAGGAAGAGGGTGTTGATGGACAGAGGAGCGCTGCTCGCACCCTCGGGGATTTACATCAAAGTTTCCCGCGGGCAGAGCCAGGAACCCCCCCCCCCCCCCCCCCCCCCCCCCCCCCCCCCCCCCCCCCCCCCCCCCCCCCCCCCCCCCCCCCCCCCCCCCTCCCAGCCCCACCCACCCCCCCCCTTTATGTCACAGCCACCCAGCCCAGCTCCAGCTTCATTCATCGCACCAGGCCAGGCGGAGGATCCAACATGGCCTCTGGGCTAAAGGCCGCCATGTGACAACGCACAACAGCTGAGCAAGGTCAAAGAGTGTAACGGTGTGAGTGTGGTCTGCGCACGCTTCAGTGCACCGGTGAACGAGGGAAAGCTCACACTCTGGTACAAACACACTTGGTGGCACTCATCAACAGCCCGTGCACGGGAGGACCCAGAGCGGGTGGCGGGGTGGTGGGGTGGCAGAGGCGGGGGGGGAGGGGGGAGCGCCCACGGCGTGGGGATGCGGCTGTTGAGCTCTCTTCGTGCCCACCTCTCGGGTCTCTGTTGTTTTTCCACCGCACTCCTCACTGCCAGCATTCACTCACGGCCCACAGAGCCCACTGAGCTGCAGGAGCCGACAGCCACTCAGAGGGAACTTTAAAAATACTCACATCAGCAATTGTGTACTACATATAGTACAGTGTCGCACCCCCCACCACCCCCGCCCCCGCCCCACCCCCACCCCCGCCCCCACCCTCACCCTTGTGTTTGTACTGTGCACTCGGACGTCTACTTACACTCCTTAATGGCTTTTCCCAGGCCGCAATCTCCTTTGCGTTTGTTCTCTCTTCGGCTGTTTTGTCTCATTTCTTCTCCTTGACACAGATTTGTTTTTGTGTTGGACAACTTCAGAGGGATGAAGGGAGCAAGGCAGCTTGATGAATTGTCTGTTGTGGGTTGAAGTTGTTGTCTTAAGATTTTTTTTTTTGGGGTGGGGTGGGGGGGGGGGGAATGCAGCAACGCTGAGCGACACACTCTGACGTGAGGCCGCTTTTTTCCTGCGTCCCTTAACGTGACCCCCCCCCTCAGCAGCATGAATGACTTAAGTGTCGACATGCAGTGAGTCAGGGAAGGAGTCAGGAAGTTACAGTAAGCAGGGCACAGACGCTGCTCAGTGGCTCATTCATGAGGGGTCTGAAGACCCTTTGTGCGGAACGGCCGCCGCGCTCAGTGCTTTTTAAAAAAATTTTTTTTATTTTTTTTACAGAGCAGAGCGAGCAGCATGTTCCTCCTGCCCGCACGGCCATACACAGGGACGGAGGGGCACTGCCAAGTAGACACTACCTCACCTCGGTCAGGCAAAAACAACCTGGAACTACACAACTGTAGGCTAAATACAGACTGAGTGAATATACACTCACACAAACACACTAATGAAATGTATGTGTGGGTGGGCAGACGGTATAAGGCTGTAGTCAATGGGTTTTTTTTATAGACAAATAAAAACAAACTGGAAACTTTTTTTTTTTGTGGTTCATTCTTAAGTTTGTTTTTAATGGGTTTAGTCTGAAATGGAAAAAACTATAAAGAAAATAAGAAAAATGAAGAACACAAACACACTAAAGAAACACAACAGATGGGTATGTGCAGTAGGTAAATGTAAATGTATATATATGTGTGTGCTAAGTTATTCTGTATATACATGAATATACTGTATTATCTTTATTATATTATTCTGCCATTTTGGATTGGACTGCTGTCAAATGACCATCCATCCATCCATCCATCTAATATCTTGGTTAACTCCGCTGATGGATATTCAGATTGTTCTTTACCGCAACAAAGTCTTTAGGTCTTTGCTTTACTTTTTGACGCAGTTCATTTAGTCAATTAAAATATCTTTGACGGAAACCAAATAGTTTCATTGCCGACTCAGCTCCACAGATGTCACACAAGTCTCACACAACGCTGAAATGTCAAGATTAGGAAAAGTTCAGCTTCGATAAAGCCCCCAACACATCACAAAGACAGGACTCAAAGCTATTCACACCTGGACATCCTCCGCTTGTGTGTTTTCTGGATTTCTTTAGAGTGAGGCTGACCGGTGTTACGGCCCAATCACAAGGTCCGGGCCTCAGCCAAGCCCGTCCGCCAGCCTCGGCTCATCTGGCCCAGATTGCCTTGATCTGACCAGACGGGCCAGCCAAGAAAAATACCAGCAGACAATCCCTTTCATGCTTGACTTAAGCGCTAACACTTTCGCAATCCTCGTCCCTCTTGTTAGAAAGAGCTGCGCAAGAGTCTGCACTCATTAATGAAGTTATTGTTTGGTGATTAAGTCGATTAAGAATGGGCCCCTCCGCTTTGAGTAATGTTTACTTGCATCTCGGACTACTGTGGCTGTCCCAGACATCTGCGTAACAGGCCTGCACACTGTGGGTGTATGTGTGGGGAGGATCTTTTTTATTTTTTATTTTCTTACATAAGCTGCAAGGGGACGCAAACTCGAGAGACTTTTGAAACGTTTGAACTTTGACTCTGAACATCCACGGCGTGCTAAAACGTGACCTTCTACACCGGGTAAAATGTCGGCACCATGCATCCCTCCGCATACCCCACGTTTCCGTCTCCGCCGTAATTACTTCGCTTTCTTTTTAAGATTTAGGTCGGATGAGGAATGCAGTCTGATCTGTAGGAGCTGAGCAGCCTCCAGCCAAATAACTCGTGACTCTATTGTTAACTGCTTGGCCTTTGTGGCACATGAAGCTTTTTTCCAGTTCAGAAATAAGATTAGTGGCTTTCATATGGTCGGGTTTGGGGGCGACATGGGGGGATATTGATTCCACATTTCCACCCCCACCCCCTGGCAATTGTGGTGCTGTGCACTTTGGCTATGCCCACACTCGTTTAACGATATCCCTGATGAGGAACTGTACACCTGTGGATATAAATCAGGTTCTCTAATAGAGTGGCATTTGCAGTTTATTAGGTCAGTGCTGCCCTCTTATGGCCAATAAGGAAAACAGCACAGCCCTCACGTCAACACAAATAGAACCACCTTGTGTCTATAAGTACACCCTCCTTGAACATTTAGCGAGTACTATTTTTTACTTTATACCCTTTAAATTAACTATACAGTTGACATAAGTGATGATATTTAGGGCAGCAATGTTAAGACGAGTCTACCTGATAAAACACTGTAGGGGGCTGACTGGGTCGCTTCCTCTCTTATCTCTTCATGCTCCTCTCTCCTGTCTCCCTGTCTACTGTCCTCACAATAGCAACTTCCCTAAAATACAATAATAAACAACAAACACAAATCAGAACTTCAGGCATCTTCAAGCCTTACACACTCAGAAAATACATGATTCTTACACAAGGTATGGTTTTTATTTTTTTCCACAAACAAAGTTTGTTTACAAAAAGGAACGTCAAAAATAAAAAAAAATTGTACCTATCTATTGCATGTCATGCTGGCAGTTGGAACTACATGCAAAAACAACAATAAGAACATTGATAATAATCATTACTGTACAAAAAAACTGATGGTGGAAGATATGAAGCCAAACATTATTTTCAAACAAAGAAAAAAAAATACTTTAAAAAGAGTTCTATAAAAAAGGTGTTGTGTTTTCTTTTCTCCAGATGGAGTCATGAGTTTGTACGTGCGACTTAAACTGGAGCATGAGATCTAAACCTCTCAGAACGATAAGAGTGACGCTGCATAGAGGCGGAGCAAAGCTTCCCCGCTCTAAAGGTAGGGGGGCGCGAAGGGAGAAGGTGGGGAAGAACACAAAATGGTGGAGATGACTGTGGTGAACAGGCCAAAGCCCTTACAACATAAAATCATGCTTCATCACCGTGGGAAAAGATCACAACATAGACACGACATGAAATTATCATTGAAACTACAACTTCTTCTTCTGAATCCCTCAAGATTGCGCTGCTGTAAAAAGTGATATCTGAGGTATATGGCTTCATTTAATTCATAATTTATGTGACGGACAACGAAGACACGATTAACACAGTCACCAGAGGGAAAGCAGGAAACGGAGAAGAGTAAAGAATCGTGTGGTCTCGGTCTGTGGGGGTACACCAGGAGAATGTCCAGACCAGGAGCAGTGGGGACAGTGGAAAGGATGAAACTCAGAATTGTTCAGCGTAAATCAAGTAGAGACAAAGACTTGACGTATTCGGTGGAGACAGTCGAGTGTGGCAGTAGATGCGCTGCGTCTTTACAGATGTGGTTGTGGCAGAAGCAGGAAAACATGTTGAAGCGAGCGATTATGAAAGAGTCAATCGGTGTCCCTTTGGTTTTGGATCCAGTGTTCTTAATTTATTACAAAAGTGTGAGTGTTACAAGATTATTGCGCCCTCAACTAAAGGAGCACTGCTTTAAATCATGGTTGTCGAGCATCCTTTGTTGAACTTGGTGGGATTCTTCTGCATCACATGACATGGGTTGGGGTGTGTTTGTGTGTTGTATTTGTATGTAAGCGTGTGTGTGTGTGTGTGTGTGTGTGTGTGTGTGTGTGTGTGTGTGCGCGTGTGGTAAACGTTCATGGTTGGTCTCAGTCGGTGCTGACCTGTGTGGCCTGTGTGTCAACTGTCTGATTGGTGGACTGAATGAACATTGGCTGGGTGAGCTCCTGTCCTGCTGGCATCGTCACCTGCTGAATCTGATATAATTGCTGTGAAACAAGAGAGTGTGAGGGTTTAAGGATAGTTTCAATAGTCACAAGGCTTCTAAAGAGCTTTGTTTGTTGAATTACACTACTGAGGATGATGCTGGAACACTTTTTATCTGAACGGTCTAAAAGCATTTTTCATCTAATTCCGTATGTGACTCAAAATGTCCCTGTCATTGAAATATTTGTTACCTGTCCATCAGTAAACTGGTTGAATTGCTGCTGTCCTTGTTGCACCTCTGCCTGTGTGATCTGAAAACAAAACGGGTTTCGTAAAATAAATCCAGAGAGAAATGTAAATGTTTGGATGTTTGATAATTTGCCATTAGAGAGCTATATTTAGATGAGGTGGTGATTTACCTGCTGGGCATTGGCAAGCGTCTGAATCTGTCCTTGGACCACTTGTGCTCCAGAGACAGGCTGAGCTAGACGGATGTACTGCAGCTGGCCAGTGTTTAGCTGCACCTATGGTCGGTTAACACAAGAGGGAGACAAAGCTCGATTGAGACAAAAGGTCATTCAAACGCAGAGGTCACAGCCATTTTCCTGCCCTGAATAAAAGCAGCAAGAACCATTCACTTGTATTCTCTGGTGAAATCTAAATCTGGACTAGATGGCTCCAATCGGGACAATGAATGATACAAATGTTAAACACAGTGAACACACACTTTTCATCCGTTTAAACCGGATCCATCCGTTGCCCCGTGCAGTTCCCTGAACTCTCTGTGAACCGCTTAACCTTCTTTGCTCTATCACCAATCCCTCCCTGAGTTCCTCATCCATTTTCAGTTCAAGGTTGATGCCATTTCTTACTGGGATTTGCTGAATCTCTCCTGTGTTGGTGATGATCTGCTGCATGACCTGCATGGTCTGGCCCTGGGCCTGAGCCGTCTGAGCTTGACCTTGAGCTGCTGCGGCCTGGACAATCTGTACCTGTTGGCCCTCACCCACCTGCATGGCCACCGGCGCACTCTGGTGGAGAGGAGAGAGGAAAAGGGAAAATGATCAAAGAGAGATAAGCGCATGGAAGACAAACATCAGCTGATGAACACCTTCCCACAGTGACGCGGACTCAAAGCGGAGGAGCAGGAAATCACTTACTTCCCTGGAATGTGGTTTCAACCAAAAGTACAAGCTCATATTTCCTTCGTCATTTTGAAAAGCACCAGACGGACTCAGACACAAAATGGGGACATAAGATGATATTGCAGGTTTCTTTCTCATCTGTCAGTCACACTATCCAGGAAAGGTCACCTGATCTCATGCTTCATCCGACCGTACAGGACTCAGTCATCTGAGCTCATGGGCAACTGTCACCCTGTAGGCTGAGTCGCAAACCTGTCCGTCTGTGTGTGTGTGTGTGTGTGTGTGTCTGTGTGTGTGGTAGGTGAATACATTACAGCATGTGTGTGTTTACCGTGATGGGTGTGCCCTGTGATTGCACCTGCACTTGCTGTAACTGCTGCATGGTGGCACCTTGCAGCATCTGATGGCCAACAGAGTAGAATGAGAAAATGAGAGAGAGAGAGAGAGAGACACACACAATGAGAAAAGCAGCTACAGCAACAACTCAACACTTGGCAGTAAAGCGAGTGGGGTGCACGTGGAAAGCTTCGACACTAAAGCGGCAAAACAGTGACAAAGGCAGACAATGACACCTTGGAGCGTGGTGATGAGATGTGCGGGTAAAACAGGAGAAACAACAAAGAGACGCTGAGGCAAAATGACAAGAACAGCAGATAGCTTTGGACAGCTTTAAAAAATACATGCACATCACAGTGGGGGGGCCAACCGCAACATGAGGAATGCAACCGGAGGTTCCCCGTGTCTTACGGGAGAGTTTGTGACCGGAGAGTGATTACAACACTGATGAACTGTAGCACGCAAAGCTCTGCACAGTGATGCAAACTAAGATTTGCAGTGAAATGAAACGAGATCCATTTACTTCTGTGGGACTTACGGATAACACCCAACTTAGGTGGTGTAATCCTAAACTCTCTGAACATCAGAAAACACTGCGGTGTTTCTTTAATAAAGAGGAGATAGATGGCATAGAAGGAAACAGGCAAATGACTGTTTTTTTTATTTTTTTTTAAAGCTATTCCCGGAGTACCTCAAGGCCCATCCTCTCACACCGTTACCTTGTAAATAGGCTACAATTAGGTCTACGTAAGGTGAGTGTCACGATGTGACCTTCCTGCTCTCAGCGGGGACTGCAGCAGCCGCGGCACTGGTGAATCAGGCCAAGCCTAAGTGACTGTGACAGCTCAGCTAAAGGCAGTCTGCTGAAGCAGCATGAAGCACCACAGCAGCACAGCTACGTAAATGACATGCAGAGACCAAGCTGGTGAGGGGGAGGCGCTTGTGAGCAAAAGTAGTCAAGAGTGAGATCATTCAAAAGAGGAACAACCGAGTAGAATTCCTAATTGTGTGTGTTTAGTATCTTACTGTTGGGTTTACTGTGGAGGAGGAGCCATGGCTCGTTGTCTATGTGTGAGGGGTTACTCACTATGTCTGTGTGTGTGAGCATGTGTGTGTGTGTGTGTGCATGAAAATTATTGATTTCCACTTCATTTATTTCAGCTTACTCGTCTGACGCTGAAACACAACGTACAAAATGACACGAATTGTCAACCCTTGATGTTGTTGTAACTACTCTTAGAGATATTCATGTGCTGACTTCGCAAATCAGGCAGAGGATTGTTAATTGTATGATTTCAGAAAGAAATTCAGATTCAACGGCGGAAGTGAAATATATTATAATGTAGTTTGATTTAAAAAATCTTCTCAATCAGTTTTTCTGATTTTTGGTGCGTGACTATTGCTTTGATAGGTAACTGAGTCAATAACGCCTGGCATGGCAATGAACCCGGTCACAAGATTTTTAGCAGAGGGATTCCCTCGACTGGGAGGTGTCTAGAAAGTACTACTTGACACGAGGGGGGAGAGCTAATCCTCCAAGTGTTTCACACATGCGTACACACAATCTTTTTCTTGAAAGGTTCAGGCACCATTGACTGGAGGGTTGTATTGCCGCACTCTGCCAAACTACTGCCTCTTATTCATGTGTCGGCCTGTGGCTTTCACTTCTCACGTGTCTGAGGTGCTTGGTGAAAACCCCTGCGAAAAGCTCTTGACGCAAGGTGTTAGTTGTACCTGTCCTTGTTGCGGCTGAGCGATGATGATCTGTCCGGGCTGGATGGTCGTGGCCGTTTGTGTGCCGGGTTGTTGCCCTTGTTGTGTCCCCTGTACCTGCACGGTTCCCGGCTGCTGGGCCAAGGTGAAGTAGTACTGCACTGGCTCTGCTGGAGCTACCGACTGGCGCATCTCCTCCTGCAGATGGGCGACACACACGCGCACAGACATACGTGGAGGTGGGCCTATCAGTCCATTACATCGCCATGAATAATTTTTGCAGGTGTAACATTAGAGGAGAGTCACTCTGATAAATAACTGATGGGATGTGGTCAGGGAGGAGTAATGTAATCTGGACCTAAGATCCATTACAGGCATCATACTGGTCAATAACATACACACATCACTGCAGGCCCGGACACAAGCATGTTGAAACGCTAATAAGCCTGGAGCAAAAATGTTGGTCACTTAATCACATTATTGTTATAGTACAACCAATGATGTGAAAGCTTTGGACAGAAGGTCGAGTGTGTAAGATAAATGGGGAATTATTAGCATTTCTATTGGCAGAAATGGAATCTAACAGAATTATACTGATGCTTTTATGAGTGTATAATCACCCGAATGAACATGTTGTTGCTTTCATTATTCTAGTATGGGCCATTTATAGTCAAATCTGGCATAAGGCCACCTTATTTTTGCAGTGGCCCAGAGAGAACTAACATCTTCTGAGTTTTAACGAGGGGAGGGTGGAGTTAAATTAAGAAACACTGCCACTAGAAGTCAGCAAGTCCTACACACTGCACCTTTACAATATGGACATTTTCTTGTTTCTGGGGTCAGCTGCTTTAATGTTTCGACTCAGATTAGTGAGTTTAGCAGGTGAAACGTTTGGTTGCATGGGAGCTTGAACCAGACTCTATCAATTCTTCAAAATGTAATTGTCTGTAAACACCGACCTGAGTCACTCGGCCTTATAACTGAGCCGGACTTCATCTTGATGAGGTTTCTCCATCACCAGAAGCGTAAACACCCCTCTCCCAGCTCCATGACAACACAGCTGAGAGTGTAGGATGTTTACATGCCTGGAGACAGTCTACTTGACAAGAAATCTAAATATCGCACCCTTCCATCTGGTAGATAAAACCTTGACACAGTCCTGCTTGAGCAAAACATCAACGTGATATACTGTTCTCTTCCATGGTTAAATTAGGGGACACCAGGGACAGCTACTGTACTTCTAGCTACTAGTGGTTCCTGACTGACACAACCAGTAGCCACACTGAGGTTCCAACATGCTGTCTGAGGCAATAAGATGCTGCAAACATCCGACTGAAAGCCCTCAGTGTCCAAAACCCCAGCTTCCAGTCAAGGATGTTTACAGCCCCTCCAGTTTGCCAACAACAGAAAAGCTCTTCCCCCCCCCCCCCCCCCCGTCTACACAAACTCCAGTGTGCGCAGTGCGCCATACCTGTCTTTTAGGAGGCTTCAGGTCGTCCCGGGGCACAATGTCGATCAGGAAGTCAAACTGGTCGAACTTTGTTATTGCCATGGCAATGTCGTTCCTCTGTAAATATAGCAGACACACAAGGTCAAGTGATTAGGTCATAGTTTAATGATGCCAACAAAGTAGATGCAGCAACCTAAATATAATCATAACTGTAGGCCTAAGGTCAAGTCTCTTAAAATAGGTACACATGAGGCTATTTTGGACATGAAATTAAGTTCCCAGAAGAGTTCTAAAATGCATTTCACTCAACAGCCAAGCGCAAAGGAACATGGGACATATTCAGCGTTGAATCCATTGGTACATAAAAAAACAATACCTAATCTGATAATAAATTGGGAACTTGAGTATAAAGATGCTGCTTAGTCTTGTATTGTAGCAGATTAAATACATGAAGATTCAGAGAGGTTGATCAGGCGCAAGTCATAAAAAAATTGACACATCAAACCAATGGCTCAAGGGCTTGAGTTGCAAGAAAGACCAACAACTTTTTAACAATGACTTCAAATAGATAAATAAAACTAATGTTTGTCATGAGCGCACACTCTGCTGCTCTGCACCTTCCTATATCCATGGCAGTGTGCTGTGTCTGTGGAATTTTCCACAGGATATTGGCTGTCAGGACCCCCATTGTGGCCCTCCCTGCACTTGACTCTATTTATAGTAGCTTGATTAATATCTGGTAACACCAGGTCACATCTACACTTGTTCTATTGATGCGTGTTGCTATGGTGACCCCAATTGGCGTGCCCTCTTCACAATAGGATTCAGGGCTTGTGAACATGTGAAAAGGGACGGCATCATTTTCACTCATGTGGACACAAAGATATGAGGCATCATGAGGTGAAATGTCACAAGTTCCTCATCTTCCACGTGTTGTATAACATGTAATAAACATGTTAACTTGCATGGGAACTACAACAGAGCAGAGTTCTGGATAATTTCATGGAAAAATGAAAAAAAATAAAATAACACTTTCAAAGTAGGTCTTCAGCGTGAGACTCTCCAGTCCCCGTTTCTACCTGCCATGGCATATACACATATCCACGGGCTGCTAATCTCTCGGAGGTATGTGAATGGATAAAGTGGACTTAAGAGCTTTCGTGTTCTGCTCCAGAGTTTTCCCCCTTTTGACATCCAGGTGAGACAAACTCCGGCCCGATTTTTCCCGACTGCTCTCATCGGTGCTCTCAATCTCACATCATCCCCGAGTCCATCTTGTTCAACTTTGTGACAACGGAGAAGGCAAAATGGCAGCAAGGGGAAAAGTGGGTCACTGGCGGCCGCCTATCTTTGTTTTTAAAGTCAGTGGAGAGAGGGAGAACTTAATAGAGGGATGGTCCTCAAGGGGATGCTGGTATGAGGCCTCTCCTTGTATACGCAAACGGACACAAAGAGAGAACACAAAGAGACATTCTACAACGGCAACAAAATGCAAGGAGTGAGGTAGGGGAGGAGTTTAAAAAGAAAAAGGATATGTAGAGAGGAAAGAACGGGTTGGTCATACACCACGAAGTTTTAATTATGTCATTATCAGAATGGATGGATGTGACAATCCAGACAGTGGAGAGGGACAAAACTGACTGGCGACTGTCAGTGCAATCTGATCGAGGCTAAACAAGTCACTGACCTGTAGTGTGCGTCTCTTGTTATCCTCAGTGTGAATCCATGCTCTGAGAGTGAGCTCTGTGATGAAGATCTGAGCTGCCTTGGCAAACAGGACCGGAGCCTCTGCACTGATCATCTGTGTAACGGAGATGGAGTTAAATACACTCAGTGACTAAGAAACATAAATCACACATCAGATATTGCATGAGTCATACAGAGGCATGAGTATTAAATAGCGACATGACTTGTATAGGTGCTGCAAAAATAATTCATTCATTGTGACTGCTAAAGTGCAAACTCGAAACTACTACTGAAACAGGATGTATTGCTAAAAGGTAGAATGCCATTGTTTTATACCAGTCTACAGGCTTCAAGGTCTTCAGATACAAAGGCTTTGAACTCTGAGCTGGTTGTGTAATCATTGTTCAGGGATATGAACATGGATGTGAGGTTTATGTAACTCACATGACCAGGGATAACGGCACCCAACACATATGTGGTTGCAGTCATGCGGGGGGAAACTGCTGCATCAGTGCGGACAGAAGGGTCCTGCCTTCAGATATGTTGGTGATCTCCTGATCTCTTTACCTCTTTAAGCTGCTGCTTAACTCGAGGGTTAGTGCTCTTGACACGACACTAGCACACATGAAGCAAGGCCGTGTCTTTAGAATTGTGTTTGCTGATATTCAGGCAGACATTCGTCCATGTCAATAATTGTAGCGCTCACAAGTTTTAAGAGATATGAAAGTCCCTTTGAACAGAGGTTGAAAACAAAGGCCCCAGGAGCCAGGGATAGATGAACAACTGGTTCTGATCAAGGTGCAACAACTGATAAAATCTTTTGATTATAAAAGATGTTCGTTATTGACTGGCACTGAAGAAGGCAAACATATTAAAGAATATTTCCATAAGACTATCAGGCATTGACATCTGTTGTAGGTGTAACATATTCCTTAAAGTGAATTTCATGGTTCTGTAATTTCAAAATATTTAAATATTTTTTTAAGTTGTAAGTAGTGGGTTTCAATTTTCAGTTTCAGGATGGTCACAAATATCCTGCAATGAGTTTCATGGGTTCATCCTCTTACTTTGACGTCCTCATCCAGCTTCATAATTTTCTTGATTCGGGCCAGAGGTAATTCCTGAACGCGGAAATCCTTCTGAAAGCAACAGAATGAGTGGTTAGGGAACAGCACAGTGGCCTTGCAGTTGATCGTGTGCATGTACTTGTGTTCGAAACAAAATAAAACCACATATTCTCAGTATTGGTGTCTCATCTGGTTTGTGGCCATAACGTACCACAGTCAGGTTCCTGATCTCCTCCATGACGCGAGGCCAGAAGGACTGCAAGGTCTGCTGGGCATCGCTGCCCCCGGCTCCAAACGCATCTGCAGACATCCTCTACTCTGCTGCATGGAGTGATGACAGGGGTCACATGGAGGAGAAGAGAAAACATGTAATTATTAGATAATGCAATAACAAACACATGTGACGCTGAGCTCCAGAATCGCTAATGATGTCTGAGACATAGAGAATGGTATCAATCCAAACCCGGCCTTCCGCTGCCCACGGTTCTTCCCCTGTGTCACAAACACATGTCTCATCACATCCTGTAATTACAATACTCAGTGAAATTTTAAAATAGAGTCCCTACAGGTTTCTATTCTTGTCTCTGTGGGATGTTGACATGTCCGCGAACCCACCATCAGACCGGCTACACGCTTTCTGATTATGAATGGCACTATCACCTTCAGCACATAGCTGAAGCTCTTCAACAGATACAAGCGTGTCATGTGCCAGTCAATTGCTGCTTGTGACCCCACGCAACGAGGACACGTGTGTTTGCGTCAGGGAGGAACAATCTCCTGACAGCCGAGTCCTAGTTTTCGTTGAGGATGGATATTGTAAAACACGCACGCTGACACTAGCGTAAAAAAAAGTTATAAAGTGAAACAAATCTGTTGATGTTCACACACATGCATGTTGACATAAAAGCTTGCTTCTACAAGGGGTCTGACAGTTTGAAAGAGGATCCAGCAGGTTACTATGGCATGCCAAGAATCTGCTGGGGGAATATTGGCCTGCCTGTCTGAGCACGCCAAGCCTGGCATGTCTGGATTGCACTCTTTCACTCTTACCAGCCACAGTAGATTCAGCAGAAGGGAGAAGAAAACCTATAGTGTGTGTGTGTGTGTGTGTGGAGAGGCAGAACAAGAGATGAGTGTGTGGAGCTACACAGGAGAGACGGAGTGTGCTAGTGTGTTGCTGAGGGGAGGGATCGTCATTCCTTGTCCAGTTCAGCATTCACTCGGCGCTAAGACAAAGTGCCAAAGGCTTTAACAGGGGGAGGTAAGAGACAGACAGGGCCTCAGTCAGACTGCTGCGCAAACCTAGCAATGTGGGTCAAACAAGACAGAGTAGGAGACATGGAGGGAAAAAGGGAGACGTGACAGTACAAAGAAAAAGAGTGTTTGGAGAAAAGGGGAGGGGGGGTGTCTCCTCTTTATCCTCTCTTCCTTTTCTCACTCTAGGCCAGCAAGCATGAATGGCTGCAGACGACAGCCTTTCAGACACTCCATCGAGCATCTCCCACTCTACGTTACAGTAGCATCGTATGGGACTGTTTAGACTTTGTGTGCTCCTCTCTTCACGACAGCTAAAGGTAGCTGTGAATATTTGACACCGATGAATCACTCATTCAGAATGCAAAGCCTTTAACTGATTGATTTTTTAAATGGCAAGATGGGTTATTGTGGAAGTTACTGAATAATAAAAGAGAATCTCTGTTCCATCCGGCTCTGTTGTGCAGTTTTTGACAGAGTAAGCTGAATCGATGAGGCAGAATGGCAGTAGGTGTGGCTCTGTACTAATCAATCAGGCCGCTTGTAGCTATGACATGCCAGGCTGGTGACTGACCTTGACAGTGTCCCCCCCACCCCCCTCCTCCGTCTGACGCTCCAGCGTCCAGTTGTGTTTTCAAGGTTGATTGAGATCTTGCAGTCAGTGGAGCAATCCCAGCATTCCATGGGGCAGGAATGACTGATGGGAAATGTAGTTAGTTCTCCTCTGGCCAATGGCTGCACTGACCGCAGAGTGTACGTTCTGCAACCTCTGTGCACTTTGCGGCACAATGACCACGCACATTTGTTTTTCGAGCTAAATAGTGTTTGACCGCTCATATATCAACACTTGATCTTGTGATAGCTTAAAACAATTTGTGTGTCCGTGTGTGGACTGACAATCTGTATCCCAACTGATAGCCTGATAAAGTTGGACGATTTACTTACTTACTTACTAGATGCACGGCTGACAATCATCAGGCTTATTACCGTGGTTACAACAGTGACAGGGAGGGAGTTCAAAAGCAAATGACAACACATGCACACAGAGCACCACAGCATCTCCTGCAAATACCTCACCTCTCTTTAACTCCTGCCCTTTCTTTTCAAAACAGTTATTAAATCACGCGCACCCCCAACCCCCTCCCTCTGACCCCATGACCTTCAATGTAAATACGCAGCCGTGCACTAACCACTGCAGCAGCGGGGTGATGAGAAGCGCGCTGAAGTGTCGGAGTGTGAGAGAAGAGAGAACATATGAAAGAGCAGGCGAACATTATCATGCCCCTCGGGTGTTGCTTCCTCAGTAGGTACGTCATGTTGTACCTATAGTTCAGCAATATTATCACATCTACCAAGGCTGTGCATCAATGGAATGTTTGTGTGGAAGAAAGCCTGACACGTGAGCGCGGAACATTATGTCTTCTGCTGACTTTATGCAACACCTCCTATGGTCTGAGTCGAGTCGAGTCAAATAAACACGCTGAGTGGGGCTATCCACCGCACAAAGAAAATCAATGTAATTTTGAGACTCCCTGAGAGCTAATAAATGTCAATGTTATAAAGGTTGTAACTGGTGGGGAGGCTGCTTAAAGAGGGAGCCGGTGTCGAGAGGGCCCGTTTTTGTCTGCTGCGGTAAGCACCATTTCCTTCGGTGTTTCAAGTACCATGTCATCCTAAAAGTTTCTCTGAAACAAGAATCCACATCAAGGAAGCTCAGCTCACTTTGAGCTACCTGTTGTCAGCATAGGAAGTTGCGGCAAATAATGTACTTTCACTGTGCTGTGCTTTTTTCCCCCCACTCGATAAAACAGTACATCATTCTGTCATAAACATGACAAGCTCATCTGTTCTGCTCTGTCCTGTTGGCTATATCGGGGAACATGTTGTTGTACTGCAACGTCCATCTCTCCTCTCCTCTTCCCTGCGGCTCTATTGTCCTTCATCAGGTCATTCAGACACAGAGATGCCGGTGTTAGGTTTCCTACGAACTCTGCTCTGTGTGTTAGTCTTTGAGGACAAATGTGACGTCTGCACTTTGTCGACATTTTCCAACACAGCAACTTGCTCTTCCTCTTTATCGCTCCCCCTGTCTCTTCTCCGGTGCTTCCCATCTCTCTCTGTCACTCGTGGGTGTGCGTTTCCTCTTCCGCTGTCTTCCTTACTTTCACCTGATCTCCCTCTTCCAACTTCTCCGAGAGAGTCGATGTTGCCCTGCTTACAGCAGCTGAATCAGCGCTAATGTTGTTCTCCAAGCCCCCAGTCCTGCATCACTCCTCTCTCATTCTCATCTGTCCCTCCCTCCCTCCCTCTCTTGCTTACTGGCACGTCACATCAAGTGGCCACTCACAGCAGCATTTGCCACTCGTTCCAACTCTGACATCACACCACTTTACATGAGCCCTCGATTCCTGTCCAAATACTCCCGATGGATCTGTGCACACAGACGACCGGAAATACAGCAAGATATCACTTGTCCATTTCCATTTGATCCATAGGATGAGTTACAGGACTCAGTTTTCAATAAAATCGATAGATTGGCACTCGGCTACAGTCAATTGTTCTACATTTAATTGCCACTCAATCAACTAAAAACTTGTGCAAAGCTTCATTTTGCTGAGAGATAATGAGAAGAGGCTGTGCGGGAGATCCTGAGGTCATGTTTGAGGCATCTGGGGAAACTTGTCCCTGGGGTGTTTCCGTCTCAAATGTCATTGTGCTGAAGATGAACTCATCTCATCCAAGATCTTTCTCTGAAGCAGGTAGGCCACTTTACACGAACAGAGAGTGTAATTACTGTACTAAGAATTGTACATGTAGTTCGTGTGTATATTTGATCATATGATAATAAGTAAATGAGAGTGTAAAAGCTGTAATAAAGTCACAATACACTCACACTGCTGATCAGTACTTACTGCACTTTACATGACCGTTTGT
The DNA here is from genome assembly GCA_016785325.1 of Chascanopsetta lugubris. Taxonomy (NCBI): domain Eukaryota; kingdom Metazoa; phylum Chordata; class Actinopteri; order Pleuronectiformes; family Bothidae; genus Chascanopsetta; species Chascanopsetta lugubris. The sequence continues at coordinate 117,021 of JAFBJT010112547.1, forward strand.
GCTATAGTTCATTCATAAATCTACACATCGTTTGTTATATGAAAATGGAGGAAAACTGCTGACAAATGACAGAGCGTGGGATCAGGGAGAGTGAGAAAATCCCCAACAAACAAACACAGTAAGATCATAAAGTAATAGAAATAGCAATTACGGAGCCACATGCACCTGTTACAATATATGTTTTGATATCATGCGTGATGAGTGTTTCTTCAATGAGATGTCTGAAGCATGAGGTCAGTTTTCCACAGGCGGCTGTGTGACACTGTCACTGATGCAGAATGGACGATTCTGCAGGAAGGTC
>JAFBJT010112549.1:0-2500 GCA_016785325.1 Chascanopsetta lugubris
TGTGTATGTGTGTGTGTGTATGTATGTGTGTATGTGTGTATGTGTGTGTGTGTGTGTGTGTGTGTGTGTGTGTGTATGTGTGTGTGTATGTATGTGTATGTGTGTATGTGTGTGTATGTGTGTGTGTGTGTGGTAAACACGAGTATAATTTCACAGTATCCGTGCCGGTGAAAGAGTAAAAACTCATGAGACACAGTAAAGACATGATTTTATAGATTGTTGCAGCAGCCGATAAAAGAAGAGAAGAGAGAAGAGTGAGGAGATTCTACTCCGGAGATTTCCACTAAATCTGCGGGAGTGTGAGAATAACTGAATGAAGGACTGAAATAAAAAAAATTAAAAATAAAATTAAAAAATCAAAGCCAGATTAAAAAAAACGCATAAATACCAGAATATAATCTCCAACTGTTGGAGCAGTGGATTCGAGGAGGAGAACACACACTCACACACTTTGAGATAAAAGGAGCAATTCCTTCGTCTTCTCACACTAAACCCTCTCTCTCTCTCACTCTCTCGCTCTCTCGCTCTCTCTCTCTCTCTCTCTCTCACTCTGGAGTCATCAGACGAAGGACTCGACTCCACAGAAAGTCAAAGTGTCATTTTAAGCCAATCAATTCTGCAACGACACAAAAGGAGCTGTCAGTGGAGGAGGAGGAGCAACACTGTAAAAAATGATGCTGACTGTATGCGTCTGGATCCCTTCTGTGTTTTTGCTCATGTTGAATTGGAGTGAAGGTTTAAAGGTGCAGTGTGTAAGGTTTGGTGAAGGGGCATGTTGTTGAACATGCAGGAGAACCTGTGGTCGACTTGCGGTGTCATTAAAACTCAAACGATGTTTGGTGCGTCCGCTCTGTAAAAACATGGCCGCCGCCGTAGAGAGGAGCCACTCCTCATGTAAACAAATATTAACGGGCTCATTTTAGGGTCATGGAGAAAAAAGAAGAACATTAAGGTGATTCCAAATTCATCAAAATGTCAGCGCGTAACTGTTTTATAATATTTTATAGAAGTGACGAAAATGACCAAAGTTGTACACACTGCACCTTTAAGATGATGAGAATTGAGGGGCGTGGCCTCTTGCGTGACACCTGGCCGGACCACGCAGGCTCCTTCCAGCTGCGGTGGGATTCCCGGGGACTGGGGGGAAATATTTGTCGAAATCAAACGACACATTTTGACTTTAAAAAAAAATTGTTTTTTTTTTTTCAAGAAACTTTTTTTCCCCCCCAGAAACTTTTGTCCCCTGGTGATTCTCTTCCAATGAAACGTCTGAATGTTTCATCGCGCGCACCCACACAGATTCCTCGGCGGCCATCAAACTTTTTTTTTTTTTCATTTATTTTATTGTTATTATTTTTTACAGTGTGTCCTCGCTCTGACTCAGCACCGGAGGAGAGTGACATTGTAATCTACGGTCTGTCTGCGTCAGTGACCTCTTCACCACCTCCTGTTGAAGCCCCCCCCCCCAGCTTCTACCTGTGTCCCGCCCCTTTGCCCATATTAGGATGAGGCAGGACGTGGGAGGGGTTAGACATCAGGGTGACAAGGTTAAGCCCCAAAATCATTGTTGTTCCTATTTCTTTTTATAGTGTAGCCCCAGGTGTGTGTGTGTGTGTGTGTGTGTGTGTGTGTGTGTGTGTGTGTGTGTGTGTGTGTGTGGACCATGGCCTCCATTGATTGAGCAGCAAGACGATGATACGAGCTGAAATGATGGATGAGGAAGAGGAGGCAGATCTTTCAATCAATCTGTCATTCGCACTTCTCCTGGTCTGATGTCATCGTCAATACAGGCCGGCTTTTCTCACCAGGAGACGTGTGTGTGTGTGTGTGTGTGTGTGTGTGTGTGTGTGTGTGTGTGTGTGTGTGTGTGTGTGTGTGTGTGTGTGTGTGTGTGTGTGTGTGTGTGCGCACAGGTCATGTAGAGTAGCTTTACCTTCCTCTGTTTGGGGTTTGGAATTATTTGTTTTCTCACCGTGTGGGAGGGGTTTGTGTATCCGAGGTGTGTGTGTGTGTGTGTGTGTGTGTTGTGCTGAAGTTAAGTAGGCAAAGCGTCACCATCTGCTGCCTGGAAACACACGCTGACATAACACATCAGACAGCATAAACGCTCTCCTCAGCAGTTGGATGAGTCGGAGCCGCTCAGCGAATCCACGACATGTGCAAGTGTTTGCAAGTTTGACGTCGTGTTCGGTCGTGGGTTCGAATCCCGAACAGAGGGGTTAGCGCCCAAAGAGCGCCAGGAGAGGCGCAGAGGTCAGAGTGTTGACATCGTGACAGCGCAGGTGTAAGTGGAGTAGCGATGGTTAAATGCCGACATGGGGGACGATATATTGCGTTACACTATAATGGAACAGAGCCTTTGTTGTTGTCGTTGTGATGAAGACGTGTGTTTTATAAGGACGAGGGGGCGGAGTCTCCTTACATGAGCTTTAAGGCTCGTGGTGCCTCCCAACTGGTGGGGAGGAAATTGGAGTAGGTCAAAACAACAAGTGTAGGCGAT
>JAFBJT010112549.1:5000-16212 GCA_016785325.1 Chascanopsetta lugubris
CAGTTGTTGTTAGTACAAGGTTTCACACAACAACAACAACAACAACAACTGGACTTTTTAAAAACATTTTATTTAAAAAGGGAATTTTGAGCATTCACATCTCTATTTTCCCCTCGACTACGAATTACGATTTTTGTCTTATGTGCCAAAAAATAAGAGCTGGCCTGGTTCACTGTCTCCACAAATAATGCAGATTAAATTTTTTTTTTTTATATATATATCTAAAAAATTAAAAACAAACGCGCAATATAACAAATGAATGAGAGGGGAAACACTTGTTTCATTTGCACATCATAGGAAGACATTAGGTTTGTATAGAGACATGAAACATTTAGAAAGAGCAGATCTGGCTATGAAAAGGTAGATTATACTACACACTCACCTCCACACACACACACACACACACACTTAATACTTTTAGTTGTACATTTACACACACACACACACACAAACATACACACACTAACCCTTTACAAGACAAAAGTTTGGTCCAGCTCAACCAGTTGATAAGCAGAGTAATTCATTGGAACCAGGAAGTATCCAGTACCAAACTGGGACATTAGAATGATTGTGGGTTTTGACCTGTTTTTAAAAAAAAAAACTGCTTTAAAAAGGTGCAGTGTGCAAGATTTGGGTGATTTGTTTTCCATTTTGCAAAAAAATGGATTTACTGTTGCCTCTATGAGAAACAGAGAGTCAATGAAATACCTGAAAAACACCTGCAGTTCACAGGGTGGCCACTTGAGGCTGGCTCCAAAAAGCGAGTGAATCCCCATAGACTGCCATGTTAAAATGATCAACTTTAGAAATGAAATAAACAAGTCTGGTGTAAACTTTTCCTCTTTGGGTTTTTTTGTTTTTTTTCCCCAACTTGCTTATCTTTTATGCTATTGAGGTTTATAATTGTGCATATTTAAGGGGCGTGGCCTCTCGAGTGACACCCGGGTCGACCTGGCGGGTTCTGTGGATGCTGCGACGGCACCATGGGCCCCGCCCCCAGCTCTACCTGTGCTCCGCCTCTTTGCCCTTTTTTGGATTGAAACAGTCTGAGTTTGACCATCAGCACTTTTCTATGCGATTGTTCTCCGACGTGTGATTTCTCTTCTTTTCTCTGTCGACGTTTGTTCTGAACGAGTTCATCCACTCTACTCCAAAGTAAAAATTGGTGAATGACTCACTCACACAGCTTTCATACTCACACTCTACAGAAAATCTGTGGAAACCGTCCACACACACACACACACACACATTCATCTATGGTATTTCACATATTTATAATAATACGAAGGTAACTAGTTTTTTAACCGAGAAGGAAAACATCGTTAAAATGAATTGCACGTAACTGGCGACTAAAATATTTCATCGACGCAGACACAGTAAAAATCCAACTGATAAAAATAGATCAACATTTGAACAAAATTGTACATTCGCCTTCCTTTATCCTTTTCCAAAATAAGGAACTGACTTGGGGTTTTTTTGCGTTTTTTTCTTTTCTTTTTTACTTGGGAGTATAAAATGTAAGACAAGCTGCAGATAAGACAAAAGAGGCAAAGAATGAAAAAGCTTTTAAAAGAGACCTTTGCTTTTCTTCAGGTTCTTTTGCTTCCAGTTTGGCAAAGCGTTGAACTCCACACGGCTCATCTCCAGGAGTGTCTGCAGAGCACAAACACAAGGAATGACGAGTCATTCGATTTCAAACCACCACTCGGATCCACTCATCGGCCACGGAGTCTTTATCCAGATCCACATAGTATCACCTTGAAGTCCTCGTCGGACAGATAGTCCTCCAGTCTCAGCGGGTCCACCCCCTCCGGCAGAGGTTTGCGGGTCAGCTCCTCGATGGAATACTGCTGCTTACTGAGCTTAGACAGAACCTCCTTCACCAACACCACCTTGTTCTTTGAGCTCTCCACCTACACACACACACACACACACACACACACACACACGTACAGTATGTAAATATAACAGGAAGTAAGCTGATGTCAAAGGTCTTAGATTTCCATTCCCAAATGACACCTTTGAAGTGATACTGGCGTCCTTCTCCCAGTAAGGGAAGATGTTGGTGAAGGTGAGGGGTTCACTGCCTGCATTGACCAGATAGGCCAGCGGGGGGCGCCGGGGGTTCTTCTCTGTGAGAGGCACAAAAATATACATGTGTTGAGGAGAGTTTGGAAAAAAAGAGGAATAGTCTTTTTTAAATCATCATGTTAATAATCTGTATTTTCTTACCACAATAAAGTCAATCAAATAACTTAAGTGCAGTTTTTTTTTTTATTTCTTTCACATTTTTCAAAAACTTTATTTTTTGATAGACAATAAAATAAAATCAAGTGCAAAGTTGTGGCTCCAAAGTTCAGACGACTGGAGCTACAAATGGAACTACAAATATAGCACAAATTTAACAAGAATTAACAGTATTCAAGTTTCAAATCATTGACTTTTCAACTCAGCTCAAAAAAAAAAATTTAAAAAAAAGTAGGCGCTTTCATCAACATTCCCGTGTGTGACCTCTGACCTTTACAGTACTGCAGCACCGTCTCCATGGCGCACTTCCTCTCGTTGTCCCAGCGCATCTTGGCGGAGCCGGTGCGCTGGGTCTCCTCAGGCTGCCAACCCTGCCACAGATACACCTCCATCCGGTTATCCAGCATGAACAGAGCTGGAGGACACACCATGTTGGACGTTAGCTTGAGCAGAACGTGTAAAAAACAACAACAAAAAAAAAAACAATAAAAAGAAAGAAAGAGTGAAATAATAAGCACCTGGCTGTTGCGTTGCGTAGAGGTTCTCCTGCAGGAACGGCATCGCCATGACGCCCTCCGGCACCCGGGCGGGGTACAGCCGCTCCTCCCCCTCAAACAGTCCGGAGCTGGCACTCAGCTTGAACAGCCGCGGTGTGTAGTTGTACTTCCCCGGATCTGGAGGCAACGTGCTCATTAGTGGGAAGCTGCTGGGCGAGTTTTAAAGGTGCAGTGCGGCGCATTCGGGCCAGTGTGTCGTTACGAGCTGTTGTTTTTATTACCTTCGAATGGAGCCAAGTGTTGTTGTTTTTTTTGTGTTGTTTTTTTTACAGTAGCCCAGAACGGACAAATTCAAATAATCGAGAGCCGCTATAGGTTCTTCTGCACATGCTCGGAGGAGAAGGATGACAATTTGCAGCGTCACCACTAGACGGTACTAAATCCTACGCACTGCACCTTTAAAAGGTGCAGTGCGCGTCATTTTTGTCGCTTCTAAACAAAACATTACAAAACAATTACATATGGACATTATCATCAATTTTTAATCATCTAAATGTTTGTTTTTTTAAATTTTCCATTACCCATAAAAGTACATATAAATGAGGAGCGGCTCCTCTCTAAGGGGGGCCGCCATGTTTTTACAGTAGCCTAGAGCGGACACACCAAACATCTGTTGAGTTTTAACGACAAGTGAAGTCGGACCACGGCTTCTCCTGCGTGTTCAGAAGGGCGAGGGTGAGGTGATGGACGCCACACGCAACTTCACCTCCAGAGGTCACCAAACCCCCCCACCCCCACCCCCCCACCCCCCCACACACACTGCACCTTTCAACACATCGACCCCGAGGAACCGACCTTGCAGCATGCAGTCGTACGCCTTCTTGTCCTTTGAGCCCAGAGCCCTCTGGAACTCCGAGGGCTCCGCCCCTTCCTCCACCTCCTCCACCTTCACGGCGCTGGAGCTGCTCAGACCCAGCTCGGCGGGACACCTTCAGCCCAAAAATCACAGAGAAACCCCACTCGAATGAATTCCATGGCAGGGGTGCGTGGTCATTTGCACACAGCTCGGCTGGAGTCCTACCTGCGGGTCAGCGTGTCCACGGTTCTCTGGGCCACCTGCCGGGCAGCGTGGTGCACTTTACACCCATGCCACAGGTAGAGTTGGGCTCTCTGGGCGTGCAGAAGCACCAGGCTGGCGCGAGAGCGCAGGCTGGCGCTCTGGCACTCCACCTCCACCAGCGACGCCTCCACCTCCGCCTCGCCGCGCGCACAGAACAACCTCCAGCCTCCTGCGCACACGGGGGAAGACGACATCTGAGTCGGACGCAACAATAACCACGGAAAGGTTCAAAAAAAATAATAAAAAAACAGTTTGAGCTGTGGGTTCCAGAGTTTCTGTGGACTACTCTTTTTCCCGCAGGACCACAAAAATCATTTACACAGACACTCCCCCCCCCCCCCCCGCCTAAAGACCCCCCCCCCCCCCCCCCCCCATGTACGTGAATACAGCAGGTTTCATGGGAGTGGGCGTGGTCACGACATGAGAGGATCAAAGGCTTCCCACACGCATGTGATCACATGGAAAGAGAATATAGGGCTCTGGTTCCAATCGATTTCTACAATTTAATTTCAAAGACACTTTCATCCAAAGCGGCAGACCTTTGAGGAGTGGATGGGGCGGGGGGGGGGGGGCCGAACGGGGGTCGAACCCATGACCTCACTCATCCGTGGCACATGCTAGCACTGAGCTACACCCGCCGAATCTTTTAGAACAATCGTATTTTTATTCCATCGAGGTTTGAAACTGTGCATAATTAAGGGGCGTGGCCTCTCGAGTGACACCTGGGCGCGCCCCCTCCCCTCCCCTCCCCTCCCCTCCCGCTCTCCCCTTGTGCTCCGCCTCTTTGCCCGTTTTTTGGATGAACCAGGAAGTAGGAGGAGTTAGGCATCGGCAAGATGGCCGACGAGTGAAGCGCTCACTCGCGAGCCCCATAAACCCGCACCGTGCGCCACCTGGATTATCGGCAGCAGCGAGCCTCCCGCTGCGTCGCGCGCGTATAAATGACAAAGTACAGACGGCGAGAGCCTGGAGGACGCGTCTCAAAGCCTCGTCCAACCTGCGTGGTTGGCGCCGTCCTCTCTGTTCCCCTTGTGGATGATCAAACCTCCCTGGAAGAGCTGCAGGAAACACGGCGGCTCTTTGCCCTGACTCACCAACACCTGGATCACAGACAGACGCATAAAGAGAGTCGGATATATATATATATATATATATATATATATATATAAACAAAACAAAACAAAACAGCGTCTGAGAGATGGCTGCCGTAGACCGCCGCTCACCTGCGACCCCCTGTGGCTGCCCAGCTCCACCGTCATCAAAGCCGAGGTTCCCTTCTCGCTGATGCTGGAGTGTCGGCCCTGCCAGAAGAAACACGCCGTCCGCTCTCGACCCGGAGCTCCGGCGCTCAGCTCCCCGGGTTTCTGCCGCTTCCCCACTGACGGAACACAAGTGAAGAAAACATGTTGTCCGTGTATTGGTATATACACGTCATATTCCCCCCTTTTTTTTTTTTTTTTTTTTGACATTTATTTTTCGCATTATTATTTGTTTTGTTTTTTATCTCATTGAAAATGCTCCTCTTTCGATTTATTTGTTTTCTTATTTTATTTCCACTTCATTTCTATTTTGTCTTTTTTATTTGATTCAAAAGTGCGGTGTGTACGATTTCAGTCACTTCTAAAAAAAAAAAAAATAAGAAAAAACACAAAGATTCCTGAAACACTTACATACCGACAGTTTGACGTTCTCCCCACCCCCATTACCCTTTAAATGAATCCGTACATTCACGTGAGGAGCGGGTCCTCTCTCCGGGGGCCGCCATGTTTTGACAGTAAGCCCAGAGGGGACGCGCTAAACATCTTTTGACTTTGAACCGAAGTCGACCACGGGTTCTCGTCCACGTCCGGACGGGTGAGGGTGAGGCGATGGCGCCTTTCATATTTACCCAGCGTGGTGACGGAGTACTTCCAGCGGATGATGTAGGCGTCGCACTGGTGCAGCTGCCCCACGCTCTCCTTGGGCAGCTCCTCCTCGCTGTGCTCCTTGATGTGCCAGGCGTCCACGGCTACCGTGGCCAGCTCCGCCTGCCTCCCGTCCTCGTTCCTCACCACGCCGTGACCCCGCTGCACGTCCACTCCCTCCAGCAGCGTCTTCACCGGCAGGGGCTCGTTGTCCAGCAGCGCTCTGGCGTCGCACGGCAGCAGCTCCAGGTCGAGCGGCGAGCGAACGCAGGAGTGGACGGGACTCTGGGGGCACGGAGGAGAGTTTTTAAGATGGGTCGCACCGGCGTTGGATGTTTTGATTTGTACTGACTTTTTTCCGGGACGTTTTCCTTTCCCCCCCCCCAAAAAAAATAATAAACACCTTGACTTCCTCCGCTTGCGCCGCTTCCTCTTTCTTCTTCTCGGCCCAGTCCAGGAACTTCTCCCTGAACAGCGACGTCTCGTTGTGCTCCGACAGACGACCGAACAGAGTCCAGCTCGGCCGACCCTCCCCCTTCCTGGATGGATCACACACGCGCGCGCGCTCAATCACCGGATGGAACGCGGGACGCGTCGGTGCACTTGCAAAATAACACCACTAGAGGCTGCAACAACACAACCAACCACATCGCACTCACTGCGGCACCTCCGTGTTGGTGCAGGAGGCATCCAGAGGGTTGACTCTGCAGTTGCTGAAGTCGTAGCTGCCGCTGAAGAGCTGTTTGCCCAGTTTCACGGCCACTTTCCTGTCCCCCAGAGACACGTCCTTCCCGTGCCACACGTACACTTCGCCGCCGAAGTCGAACACCAAGACCTGGAGTCATGTGTGAAGAAAACATCTGGGCGTGTCATTATGGCGTCCAAAAGCATTCAGATGTGAATTCAAACCTCCATCTGGACGATTACAGGTGGTTTACGATCGTCTTGAATTCTCTGCCATGTTTTTCATTCCTTTTTTCAGTCCATTACTCTCCTCTTTCTCTCTCTTTTTTTTTTTTTTTTTTTTTACCTCTTTAGAATTGAGCAAGGAGACGCTGGGGATGGAGGCCCATGCGTCTTCGTGAGGCACCAGTTTGTCTCCCTGGAGTCTGTACACCCCATTAGAGTCGAGCACGCCGCTCTCGTACAGTTCGTCTTCCTCCGGCTCGCCTGCACCTACAACACACACACACACACACACACACACACACACACACACGAGGGGGGGGTTCGTCTTCCTCCGGCTCGCCTGCACCTACAACACACACACACACACACACACACACACACACACACACGAGGGGGGGGGGGAGCGCAGAGGTAAGCATATGTGGAGGACCGCAGGGGGGCGGGGGGATAAACAGATAATCACTCAAATGATAAACCAGGATTCAAGCACTGGGAGGAAGCGCAAAACAAGAGATACCCGAGTGTATCAGTGAACACGACACCATTCTGCACAACGCAGCAGGATCGTCGCGGTCTTCAGAATGTGCAGGTCGAATGACTCGGCGGTGACGTAAACGAGACTCTCCGGTGAATGTTACTGTCTCTCAAAGCTTTATGACGAGGAGCCGTGACACGCCGGAGGCAAAGTCAAAAGGAAAAGTCAAACTCACTGCCGCCAACGGGAGCGGAGAGAAGTGCACAGCGGCTCAAATGGATGTTTAATAGGCAACGGCCATGTCACAGTGGTATCAGCTGATGGATTGGGAGTAGTTTGGGTGTAGAACACAGTATCCGGAGATACATGCTGAATGGAGCGGTACGGGAAATATACGCGGAAAGAAGGTTTCTGGAGGCATTTGTGAAAACGGAGCGTAAACACGGTGTCCTGGACCGAGACGATGAGGGGTCCCGGCCCCTCGCGCACGCCCCTCCTCCTCCTCCAGTCAACACCAACAAGCCCGTGTACCTCTGTACTTGGTCTTTCCTCCCAGCAGGCTCCAGAACTCTTTGGCCCATCTGCTGTCGGTGTTGATCCCCTCCTCCAGCACCGTCACCTGGGCCGCCTTGCAGCCCAGGTCCCGCTTGGCCTGAACGAACGACGCCATCTCCGACGCCTGGTGACACACACACACACATACACACACACACACACAGCATGTGAGAAGTGGAGGGTTAACATCTGTCTACAACAGAGCTCGATAAGCCTGAGGGCAGAGATGCTGAGTCTCATCGGGCTGCGGATGGTAACGCGCTGTGGCAGCTCCTGTCTGAACATGAAACATTCTTGGGATTAAGATTCTTCACCTTCGCCTTCTCGATGACGTTGGCGAACTCCCCGCTCCACATGAAGCAGTGCTTTGGCGTGATGAGCAGGAAGCAGTCGCCGCTGTTCAGGGAGTGAGCCGTGGGCTCCACCAGGCGAACCTGAATGTGTCTGCGACCTGAGGGCGGCGACAGAGACCTTTCAGTCACAAGAGTTTACGAACGTTTCCTTTTCAAAACCAATGGAGAAAGGGGGCGTAAATCACTCCAGCGGCTTTTTGGCTGAGGGCCACGCGCAGAGGAATTAAGGAAAGTCTGGGCCACTTAAAGCTAAGAAAGGTGATCCAAATATTGGGGAAATAATGCTTGACGTAAAATAGAAAAAAACAATAAATGCATTTTCGTAAAATGATTGGATTTCCATTCGGAGCTCTGACTGTCATCAAAATGTTTACATTTAAAAAAAAAAATGACTTAAATTTGATTAAAACACACAAATCTGAGTGATTGTTGCCTTTATGTGTTCAGTCATCATGAGCGCGAGTCGAGGCCCTGCGTGGGCCGTATTCCATTAGATTTTTGAGAATCTGCTACGGGGCCAATAAAACAAAAAAAAAAACAAAAAATATTGGGACCACAAGTGGACCCGGAGCCGCGGTCCGCACACCCCTGCACCAAACAGCTCGTCAGGAATCTAACTTGAGAACAAACCCTGTTTCTGACCTTTGATGCGAATGAGCATGAGCTTGTTGAAGGGCAGCGCGCTGTTGTTGGTCACCACGTCGGTGGACTTGACGCTGCGCAGGCTGACCTTGCGGAAGTTCTCCTTGCTGGCCAGGCCGGCCAAGGCCACGTCGGCCAGGTTGTGTTTGGAGTGTTTGGCCACTGTCGGGGAGGGAAAAGCGCCAAACGTCAGGCTGCGGGTTCAATCTTTTCAAACAGAGTTTCAGTTGCCATTCGTGGGCTTTTGCCGAGTGCTTGGAGCTCAGCTTGGCAGTGGCACCGTGGGTGCATCTGATATGAGGGGTGGCTCTTACTCCTCTCCATCTGTATCCTCTTGGTTTCCACCGAGGCCACGTTGAGCCTCTGCTCGGTGTAAACCTGCCGGAGGTCGTTGCGGGCGGCCAGGGCCCGCAGGGGGTTCCTGGAGCCCTGGTTTCTGCGGGCCGGTCGCACGGCCCGCTTGTGTTCCGCCACTGCTGAGACCAGCCTACAGACATAGGACGTATAAAGCGCATGAGAGAGAGAGAGAGAGAGAGAGAGAACGCGTCGCCATGACATCATGAAAACCTGTTTGACTGACTTTGGCGTGTCGGCCTGGATGTGGCTGAGGTCCTCTTCGGTGAGGACCACGGTGGAGTCCTGCAGCAGCGTGGGCGAGACCGATCGGTAGAAGCTGCCGAACGTCTCCTCGTCGTCCAGGGTCATGACTTCCTTCTCCGTCTCCTCCGTCACCTCGATGGTGGACGTCTTGTTTTTGCTCACGCCTGGGAAAAGGCGCGAGGGGCGCGTGAGGACCTAAACACGCCAGGCGCTGAAACACGAAATCAGGTGGACGGTACCTTTATTGTGGAGCTTGTCGAGGAAGGACTCCAGCTTGTCGAGCCTTTTGTCGCCCTCCACCTTCACGTCACTTCTGCTGGAGATTTCTGTCGCGTGGAAATCGATCTGTGAGTTCAGCGTGTCGCCATATATGGGCATAACTGTCCACTGCAGGTATTGATGTACCGGTTGTACCTTCGTGTGGCTTCACAGGTGTGGCGTTGGACTTCCTGAGGGATAGAATGGGCGACTCCTCCTTTCCTGTATCTGAGACCAGACCTGATGGAGCACATGGAGAGAGTCAGAGAGGCAACTCATGGACATTTTTAGTTCGAAATAAGAAATGGACAAACAATCAATATGTGAAAAAAAATGTTAAAGGACAATAAAAAATGTTACAGGGTCCGACGTTTTCATATCTGGGACATTGTGGCCGAATTTTTTTTTAAATAGACTTTGAAATAGAAACAGAGACACAACATCAATTGTTGTTGTTGTTGTTACTCTGGTTTCTTCTTCATGCGTCACGCGTAGTTCAAAGATCCTGAAGATATCACGGAGCCATGACACGCGGTCAAATCCAAATGCGCTGTTATGATCAAAACCTGGGGCCTGACCGACTGCTGAAGGAATGTGGGAGTCACCGAGCTGCGCGTTTGATGTTTGGAGTTTCCAGGAACGATGGAGAACAACGAGTCTCGCACCACATTATTGCAAATGCGCTCAAAACAAAAGGCACCTCTCTTGGCCATGCGTCCGGCCACAGTGAACTGGACGGAGTCGTTGGCAGCCCCTTTGCCTCGGTTCTTCCACTGCTCCTCCTTCTCCTTGAGGATCTTCATCCTCTCCGTCAGCGACATCTTGGGCTCCAGATCCACACCGGACTTCTGTTGGAAGATGAAAGGCAGTTTCAGATATGGCGTCTTTGTGAAAAAGAAAAAAAAATAGAAAAAAAAAAAGGATTTTCCTGTAGGGCTACTTTTTGAATGAGGCCATTGTGAGGACACACAACCAGCAGAGAGAGGTTGCATGAGGATAAGAGAGGCTAGTGATGGTGAAACGCGATAACGCGGCAAAACAACCGCACAGGCAAATTAATCTAATGGCCAAAAAAAAAAAAAATAATAAAAAAAAAATTTAAAAAATTCACATTGCTTCAATAATCATTTCTGGAGCAGTGGAACCGCCCCCCCCCCCCCCCCCCCCCCCCCCCCCCCCCAATGTGTCAGTCAAACTCTATTTTTAACCAAAGAGGCATGAAGGATGTGGAGTCCTGCAAATACAACAGCAGAATCTCCATTGACACAGCCAGACGATCCATCACCCTCCGCTCAGCTCTGCTTTCCCTTACGTGATTTACTCATGTTGTCATTTCTGCACCTGAGCTCAGCCATTAAAAATGAATTAGCAGAGCTTTAGCAGCACCCCCCCCCCCCCCCCCCTCCCCCCTCCACAGATCCCCCCTCCCCCCTCCCCCGAGATGTGTAACCGTAACGAATGATACTCCATTCCTGAGCATTTTATTGCACCGTATAGATTTAAAAAAAAATAAATAAAAATGTGATAGTTAAGCGTCTAGAGTTTAGAGTAATGCAACGAGAGTAGAAACTTTCCTTCTGTCGTGACATTTACATTTACAGACAGATATATTTCTGCAGGGGTGGGGGGGGGGGTGGGGGGGGGGTGATGTG
>JAFBJT010112549.1:19722-43855 GCA_016785325.1 Chascanopsetta lugubris
ATGGCCTACATTGTGATTGACATTTAAATGAACCAATAGAGACGAGCCATGCAACGCGGAGAGCCAATGAGAATGACGCTGTCGCTTGAGAGGGAAGAGCATCCGCTGTGCCATGGCCGCCGCCTCCTGCAGGTCTCGGCATCTGACAGCGTCCACTTCGATCCCCACCGGGAGAACCATGGCGTTTAAAGCTCTCTGCAGGTTGGCCTTTCTCCTCCTGGCTGTGAATAGGACTTTCGCCGACGATGACCACGAAATGGAGGAGTTCCTGAAGCGGGAGTATTCGCTGTCCAAGCCGTACCAAGGTATCCGAGCCGGGATAACCGTTACCGTTAGAGCCGTTTGACAGGGGCAGAGAGGGGGGCAGATGTTTCCAGAACAACGGTTGGATAATAGACATGGCTGAAGTCCGTTGTTTCACCTCATAGTTCTTAATTTCAACGTTTCAATGCCTCCGATAACCTTTCTCATATACTTGGGCGATATATGTAGTTTAATACACATTTATAACCGACCATTGTTGTGCCTAGTTTCCCTTTCATAGAAATGTCTATTGTGTCATGTGACCAAACAGAAACGACTGGACTTGTCGGCTGTGTCAGCTCTTGTCATGATAATAACACGGTGTATGTGTGTGTGTGTGTGTGTGTGTGTGTGTCTCAGGTGTGGGATCCCTAGGCTCCTCCCACTGGGAGCTGATGGGGGATGCCATGATAACCACAGAGCAGGTGCGCCTCACAACTGACAAGCAGGGCAGACAGGGGGCGGTGTGGAGCCGCCTGGTGAGTACATCTACACTGTTCAGCCACTTGTACAGCAAAGGTCAAACCACAATACTTAGAAATTCTAACGTCTAAATCAAAACTTTTCACAGTGAGGGATTTTGGAGGGTGCCAATGCCGATCCTGATATTCAGTGTTAAAGACAATATGATACGTCGATGGGTATGTTGCATGAATTGTTTTCATTGTTGTGTCCCCTAGCCATGTCATCTGAAAGACTGGGAGATGCAGGTGCATTTCAAGATTCATGGACAAGGCAAGAAGAACCTGAACGGTGATGGTCTGGCTATTTGGTACACCAAGGAACGCATGCAGAAAGGTGTCTGCTACACTCGCCACACTTCGCCCGCTATTATTTCAAAAGACGCCGCATTTCTAAACAGTGTACATCGTCCGTCGTGTATTGTTTTTCCAGGTCCTGTGTTTGGAAACATGGACAACTTCACCGGCCTGGGCGTCTTTGTGGACACGTATCCAAACGAGGAGAAGCACTTAGAGGTATGCTCCGATGAAAGTCACCCGCGCCCTGAAATGTTGGAGAGCGCGCACGGGTTTGTGTAAAGGCTCTACATTTGTGTTCTTTTGTGCAACCATTTGGAGTTAGGCACAGAAGAAGAGATACACTCCTCGCACACAGGTAACCCCGGCCTTTGGAACATTTTCACCCTCACTAACCTCTCCCCCGGTGGGCCCTCGAGCACCCGTCAAACCCATGTGTGTGTGTGTTTGTGTGTGTGTGTGTTTTTTTCATGATTTACTTTTTGTTATTGTTTTTGCCTCCCTCGCCTGTTTGCTGTGTTGAGGGTGCAGTTCATGATTTTATAATCACTTAACTGTATTTTTGATTCCATAACGCTTAAAGGTACCGTGTGTACGATTTGGTGACCTCCGGAGGTGGAAGTTGTATCGATCACCGCACCCGCGACCTTCTGAGCACACAGGAGAATCTATGGCAGACTTCAGCTGTCATTAAAAAAAAAAAATGTGTAGTACGTCCACTTTTACTACTGTAAAAACATGGCGGCCTCCTTAGAGAGGACCCCCCTCCTCATTTAAATACACATTCATGGGCTCATTTTAGGGTAATATTAAAAAAAATATGTGATTCTTACACACAGAATCTTACACGCTGCACCTTTAAATGAGCCCTTTAATGTACATTTACACGAGGAGCCGTTCCCATCTATGGGAATCCAACACGCAACTTCGGCCCGAGACGTCACCGGATCTTACGCGCCGCACCTTTAACTCTCGCCACTGTCTGCGACCACACTAACGTTCCCCCGTCGGGCCCCCAGAGGATCTTCCCCTTCGTCCTGGCCATGGTGGGGAATGGCAGCGTCAGCTACGACCACGAGCGGGACGGTCGCCCAACGGAGCTGGGCGGCTGTAACGCCATGGTGCGCAACCTCAAACACGACACCTTCCTCTTCATCCGGTACATAAGGCGCCGGCTCACGGTGAGGGAGAATTTGGCCTCGACACTCGTCCTCCTGTGCTCTACTCTCCGGGCTTCGCCGCCGCAGCCCGTTGTTTGATATTGCATCATGTGCTGTCTGCGGCCCTCAGGTGATGATAGACATCGACGGGCAGCACGAGTGGAGGGACTGCCTGGACATTCCCGGGGTGCGGCTGCCTGAAGGTTACTACTTTGGGGCGTCCGCCATCACTGGAGACCTCTCAGGTACGACCGTGGCTCCCAGATAGTTGGTCAATTTGATATGGTATTATTTGTTGCCAGCATATATTATGTAGAAAATACACATATATTTTACTTATATACTATGTTACATAGATGTTAATATGTGCATTATACATACAAAACCATGTCAGGGCTTAACAGAGAGGTCGATTTAAGATTGATTTAAGTTTCTAATAAATATTTTATGGAAATATTTAGAAATATAGAAATGCAGTGTTTGTTTGTGCTCTGCGTTTGTGTGTGAATGCACCGTTACATTTGGCAGAAAGCCTCTGGTTTGAGTCAAGAAATAAATTACTATTGTTCCTCGGGGGGAACATGTACTGTCAGTAGAAGTGTTCGGGGTAAGAAGACATTTCTTGTTCTGTACCTGTAACTGTTTCCTGATTTTCTGTTTACAGACAACCATGACATCATTTCCCTGAAACTCTACCAGTTGACGGTGCTGAGGAGTAAAAAGGAAGAGCAGGAGGAAGAGGAGGACAAAATAACTATTCCCAGTGTGGATAACAAAGACTTATACAGAAGTAAGATGCGCACACACACACACACACACACACACACACATTATCATCATCATCATCATCATCATCATCCTCTTACCGTCACGCCCCGACTCCCTGCTCTCTGTCTCCTCCTCCAGTGGAACAGGTGGAGGAGAGGATGAGTGGAATCGCCATTTTCTTCATCGTGCTCTTCTCCATGCTGGGTTGCATCTTCCTCACCGTCATCGGCCTGATCGTGTACAGCCACTGGAGCGAAAGCCGCCGAAAGCGCTTCTACTGAGGAGAGAAGAAGAGGAGATGGACAAAAAAAAAAGAAGGGGGTGGGGGTCCGCCGAGCCCCTCGCTGCACAGAGTCGAGACGCTGCCCTCGGCCAGCAGAGCGCAGTGTCTCTCGCCGAGGGAGATGCCAATCCCACGACTCTGCCACTGCTCATTGTAACGTAGCAGGGGAACTGGATTTTACACTTTGTCCTGACACGCACCGACTCAGCCTTATCATCCCCCCCCCCCCCCCCCCCCCCCACCCCCCAACCCCACCCTGGACGTTTGTGTCTGTTACACCCGCAGCTCAACGCGGGACATCACTTCTTGTGTTGTGAGCTGCTCACATCCGTACTTATTGATCGATTTATTTATTTATGTCACCTTTTATGGAATTCTATAGAAACTCTTTGAACACGTTTTTACCTCACGGGCTTTGATAATAGGGGATTTGTGAATTGCCCGCTGGTTGAATGCTACGTATAAAAAATGCTGATGGCGTTTTTACCACTGCTGTAAAAAAAAAAAAAAAGACTCATCCCTTCAAGTCTGTTTATCACTTTAAAAAGCTGTATATTCTTACCTTGTTGTTGTGGTAGCATGCGTGACATTCATTTGTTTGAATCCAATCTACTGACGCCTCCCTGTTTGTTGACGATTTGCTCGAGCTCGTTGTGTTTGCGTGAAATAAGAAAAACTGCCAAGTTCATGCATGGGATGAAAATCTAAATTCTAATTTAATTGCATTTCATCAATACGCGTTCAAAAAAACCCCATCTATCTACAGTTCAGCAATGCTTTCGAATATATGTATTTTACAAAGACAGCTGCAGAACATTATTCCAGATCAAGTGAAAAGGAGATGTTTAGATTGACCGATTTTGCACTGAAAGTCCTTAATCTAGATTGGAAGAGTCCAATCATCACATCTTTGTAGCCGGTGGCAGACGCCTCCCCTCTCTGCACATTGAACACTACAGTGACCTTTTGTTGAGCGTCTTGTGTTGCATGTCCAAACATCACCTGTTCCCCAGTTAAGTGCGTCATACGCCCAATGTTTCTTCAGTGGAGTCAACAAGCCTGCTGATTTGGCCCCAGGCTGCCTCAGATCTACACTGGACCACACTTTGTTTACTCCCACGTATCGGATTTGTCTCGGTTCTGCTGTACTCACCATGCGACGGATCTCTCTTGCGGAGGACTTTGTTTTTTGCACTCGTAATTTAGCAGATTCACCAAAACTACTGAACAAATGTACAAGAATCTCCGACAGTGGAAAGTCAAGACATGCAGTATTTCAGGGGCTGATATTTGTGATTGTGTACGAGTTGTTTTCATTACATTGACCCGAGTGAGAGCTGTTGGTGAAGTTGCATGTGCTCCATCACCCTCAACGTTCCATTGCAGTTAGGCCGGAGAACCTACAGCATCATTCAAACTGTTGGAATTTGTTTTGATGTAAAAGTAAAGGGCTTTTTCTCCGGCTATAACGTAGAAGTCGTGACTATACACTTACAACAACATGGGTAGAACATTTCAATCTTGCGTTCGGGGACTGTCGGACCTTCTATAGTCAAGAACTGTGCCTCATTCATTCTTATATACCTTTGTTCCAATTGCCTCATTAAAAACCAAACAGACCTTCCTTGCATTCTGCGACTCCCGAGTGTTCTATTGAATTACCTACACGATAACAACTCCTCATCTGTCACAGTGTGAGACGTTGTCATAGCGCAGAGAGAAGCAGTCGAAGAATACCAAGTGAGACCTCGTGACCAAATTCTCAGTGGGATTAGGGACAAGAGACTTGTTGTCGATTACGTAACCTTCAGTCGATATGTTGGGAGAACGACTGCCTGAGGTGCCTGGAGCTCGTGTGGCCATGTGAACGTCCTCCAGATCAATTTCTCAGCTGGGACATGTGCGGGGGGCACCGCTTCTACTCTCTCGGGCTAAGAATGAGCACATGGCATTCTCCCCGACTTCTGAATATGTTGAAAACAACATAAAGGTACAACGTAAGTGTGTCGAGTGTCAATGTTTGTTTTATTAAAAAAATAAAATACAAATGATGACCCAAAGAGTACACAGCAGACTTCTCTACTGAAACAGAAGCATTTTCATCAGCAATTCAGTGCTTTATTATTTTTTTTATATGTTTTTTCCCCCACTCATTTTGGCTTTTTTTTTTTACGGGATAAGACAACGTATAAAGATGTGTGTGTTTTAGATGCCTGCTTCCCTCTCAAACCAGGATGTTTCTCGTTTTGGCAAAAAAAAAAAAAGACACAAACATAATCTGCGTTTGTTTGGTATCTTCTAGAAAAGGTTTCCTCAATGCATGATGGGAAATATTCTTATATAAATTCAGAGTCGAGGGGTTCATGCTGGTCTAACGTGATCGGACTGTGTTGCACATCAAACGCGTACTGTATAAAAATGTAGAAACCGATGTTATCTTTAGATCTGTGGGTAGAAAGGCAACATTATTCAGATGGTGAAGATGCAGAACAAGAAGCAGGCTGTTGTTCAAACCGAGACGCATTGAATTGGGGCAACGGACGAACGCAGTGGATGGGGACGTTTCGGAAAAAACGAATTCCACAAAAATACAATATGTTCAACGCTCCCTTCGACTTCGACAGCTCAGTAACATCTGCGAGTCAGGAGAAAAACATGTTAGTGGTCGAGGAGGCAGGCGCCAAAAAAGAGGAGAAGAAATCAAATATACAGTTGTTGTTTTTTTGTAACTCCCTCAGCCGAACACTGAGGCACGCACATCATCTTAGTAGCATTACAAATATATTATTGTACATGTACACAGACCAACCGAAGGATTACAGTACAGTGCAGTGACACGAGCACTGAGAGTTATATTGCTTGTACTGGTGCCCACAGATACATGATGGGAGGAGGTGAGACAAAGGGGGAGGGAGGGGGGGGGGCGCAGCATTTAACAGTATGTTTTTGCATAGCCTATAAAGGTGAGTAAACACACAACAGAGATGCCTGATGCAGAGACAAGAGATGGATCATGACCAACGCCCGAACTGCTTTGGCTTCATGAGACGGGAAAAAAACCAAAAACACGTCACGTTTGAAAACTATAGCACTGCTTGGTTTAAGATGACCCTGAGAGAGCGGGAGACCAAACGCACCGTTGTCATGCCAACAGTCACCGATGTGTGTGTATATACGTACACACTGGGATGTGGGGGTGCGTGTGCTCGCTTCCAAGCGCAGTTGCGTTTCCCGATAGCTAGCATGCCAGCACTTCCAGTTCCCTCAGTGGGTTTTTGAATGGCTTTGCACTTGCGCAACTGAAATCAGATCTGTGGCCAACACAAGCCGAAACGGACATTTGGTTCTACGATTATAAACCGGTCAGTAAATAGCTCGCTTCTACGGCACATGAGCTGGTGGAGACAATGAACACAAGTGACAGTAACATACTATATCAAAACGAGTGAGTATCCAAAGGCTTGTGTTTGCAACAGAGCTTTTTTTTTAAATTTTTAAATTTTTCATTTACCTGTCACTTAAAATCAAATGCAAGCATCCCATCGGCATCCCGCTGATGGAAACGGTGTTGCGGGTGCGCCTGAATTGGCCAACTAAAGTATGTCGTCGTCTCTGCACTGGCCTGTTTGTGTTTAATCAAGACGGGACCTGGCGGAGGGGCGGAGTCACGGTCAACAGTGAGCGAAACCCTTCGCAGCCAGGCATGCCGTGCAGCCATGTTGTAAAAAATAGAGTAGAATCTCTTTGTACGGTGGATGCTGCATCATGCACCTCCATTGAGGTTGACAAAAGCAAAAAATAAATAAAAAAAGGGCAAGGTTTGCGGCTATAAAAAAAACCAAAGATTTACAATCAGCTGTTTAATATGAGCTCTGCCGCATCATTACAGGATGCCCACGTCCAAACACCGCCCACATCCACGCCGCAAATATCGGCCAATGTGAGCAGCTGCAGCATGGAAAACAGGAACCGCTCAGTAACATGGGTGGTCGTATGTATGTATGTATACATGTACTGTATGTATGTATTTAGCCCTTGTTCTCAGTAAACATGTGAAAAGTCAGGGAGGCGTAGTCATTGTTTGGCAATGTTAAAACTACGTACATCCAGATCACTCATGCAAATAGAAAGAAAATCACTCTCCTCCGCTATTATTGTGTCTACACATCAATACAAATGAGCTAAACTGAACCTCGGCATGAAGGTTACTGGAGTTTGTCCTCAAATATGCAAAACAAAGATGAATCACAAAGAGACCGTAAGAAAACAAATATGATTTTTTTCCCCCTCTTATTTTCTTCATGCTTTTCAGTTTCAAACTAAATCACAACCAGATCCTTGGAACCAAAAATATAATAACAATCTGGTGTTGACACATTCCACCAGCGCCACAATGAACTAGAAACACGATAGTTTAAATTCAATACAACCGTTCCTCAGATTCAAGAGAAAGAAATCTATGCAAGTATGTGTATGAAGACGTGACAGCTGTGGCTTCAACATGTTCATAAACCACATCCTCTGCAAACACAGTGAGCACACATTCTCAGAACACGCTCGGATGTTTTTTCTTCCGTTGTCACGGTGACACCGAGTCGCAACGACGCGGTGACAAATAACAAATTCGCCCGTTCGGGGAAAACAAAACAAAGAAACCCAGAATGACCCCACGCTTGAACTACGTCTACTCGAATAAGGCAGTAGCACATCAGTACTGCATTAAGAGGCTTGGAGATTCTAATTGTGCAATTCCACGATCAAGACATTTGCTCTCTAGAGTCGCAGCAAGGCAGCGGAGGTTTGTCTTACTGTTACAGCAGCGCACAGAATAACAGCGCCACTGAAGAGGTCATCGTCAGGAGTTCAAACCTAAGACACCGACGCTGCGAGGAACTGAAGTGTCTTTCATTCCGGGCTTTAGGCAGCTGCGCATTTCGTATGTTTTACTCTGTGTCTATTTGGTGCCGCGCACCCACCACAGTTGGGTTCTCCAGCTCTAACAGTGGAACACACAAACCACAAGCGACAACAAGAACAGAGACTCAGGCTTGCTTTGAAATGGAGGAATGGAAGAACACCATCATAGACAGCTGGGCTGCACGGGTCAGAAAAAAAAGAAAATCTATATACATGAATGTACAGAACCCAGAGTCAAGTCAGGCATTCTCCCGTCGAGTACAATCAGCAATTTAACGTCTGAATAAATATATTTTACAAGCACGAATCACTGACACCTCCTCTCCACTTGGCCTGCCCTCACACATTTGGACAAAAATCACGGCAGGACATTGTTGGAGGCTGGTATCTCAGTCAAACGACACTTGGGAGACCGAGGTGTTTTGGGGGGTTTTTGCCTCGAAAAGCTGGAGTGTGTGGGATTTCGCGACAGGTTTCAGTTTGAATCAAACGCTGCTGATGAAGCATGGCGGTGCTCATTCACAAGGACAAAAGAAAGTGTTTACATTCAGGCGATTCACCTCGCACAGGAAAACACCAGCAGAATCGTCCTCGACTGCATTTCCAGAAAAGACATTTCCCCATCGAGCAGAACCTTCGGTTGTTTGCTGGCGTTGCGCCCGAGGCTGGCCAATCAAAACTTGTTCCAAATTGAAAAGAAGCTTGCTCATCAGTCACCGTCAAAGTCAACGGCTTTGTGCCCAACACGCACCACCTGCCGCGGCTGCTATGCCGCAAAGACGCGCTGTGCACGGGACGGGCAACATGCAGTCGATCACAATGGATCCTGCAGCTGAGCCATCGCACCGACCCAACTTTCTGCTGCACCCGTCCTCTGCTGCTGCTGCTGCTGCTGCCGCCGCCAGTGGAAAATACCACTGCAAATCCCTCGCGCTGCCAAGAACTGCTGCAGGGGCCACAGAGAGCCGAGGGTAGCACCAAGCTAACTGGCCGACAGCGCGGGCATAACTAAGAGAAAACACAGGGGGACACGCCGCGGTGGCCCAATATCGATTCGACATACGGACGAGCGAGGCAAGGAGCAACTACGGCGAGGGAAAAGCAAATGAACTTGTGCGCACAGATATTCATGCCCCACGCAAAAGACAGCGCATTGATTCTCAAGCCACCTCAGTGCGTTTGTGAGTGTTCGAGCAGGTGCCACAACACTTAGACTTTACCCTCGATGCACCAAAACTAGTAATGCGATCTTGCAGCAGACCGAGGTGTTTTGGGGGGTTTTTGCCTCGAAAAGCTGGAGTGTGTGGGATTTCGCGACAGGTTTCAGTTTGAATCAAACGCTGCTGATGAAGCATGTGCTCATTCACAAGGACAAAAGAAAGTGTTTACATTCAGGCGATTCACCTCGCACAGGAAAACACCAGCAGAATCGTCCTCGACTGCATTTCCAGAAAAGGAAATGGTGTCGCCCAAATCCCACACACCGCAACCTTTGACATTTCCCCATCGAGCAGAACCTTCGGTTGTTTGCTGGCGTTGCGCCCGAGGCTGGCCAATCAAAACTTGTTCCAAATTGAAAAGAAGCTTGCTCACCAGTCACCGTCAAAGTCAACGGCTTTGTGCCCAACACGCACCACCTGCCGCGGCTGCTATGTCGCGAAGACGCGCTGTGCACGGGACGGGCAACATGCAGTCGATCACAATGGATCCTGCAGCTGAGCCATCGCACCGACCCAACTTTCTGCTGCACCCGTCCTCTGCTGCTGCTGCTGCTGCTGCTGCTGCCGCCGCCAGTGGAAAATACCACTGCAAATCCCTCGCGCTGCCAAGAACTGCTGCAGGGGCCACAGAGAGCCGAGGGTAGCACCAAGCTAACTGGCCGACAGCGCGGGCATAACTAAGAGAAAACACAGGGGGACACGCCGCGGTGGCCCAATATCGATTCGACATACGGACGAGCGAGGCAAGGAGCAACTACGGCGAGGGAAAAGCAAATGAACTTGTGCGCACAGATATTCATGCCCCACGCAAAAGACAGCGCATTGATTCTCAAGCCACCTCAGTGCGTTTGTGAGTGTTCGAGCAGGTGCCACAACACTTAGACTTTACCCTCGATGCACCAAAACTAGTAATGCGATCTCGCAGCCCCGTCAGGGGGCGTTGTTAGAATTGACATCTGTGGCATCTGCCACAGCTCGGCTAATTATGAAAAAAAACAAAAGAAAAACAAAACAACATCAGTTAGACTGAGAAATATGTTGCTAACCTGAAGCCATTTGGGAAAATCGATGTGATGTAACCCTCTTTTCAATTATTATCAATCAAATGCACACAATCAATAAATGACAAAAAAGCCGACCCCTCCTTGCGTTAAGTCATGCTAACCGGCGGTGACCACAAAATGGTTGTCAATGCAGAATAAGGAAGGTGCTTGCAGGGGAGGACGTGTGACATTTAAAACAGGAGACAAAACAAAACCACCTTGTTCCAAAAACCCCAAGCCCCACATCTCGATGCAACGCCTGCCACAGACCAGAGGACGCCAGACGTTGGTTGCCATGACCTCACTACTGACATCACCATGCAGCTGTGCCCTAGATTTCACAGCTCACACACACACTCTCACACACACACACACACACACAAAAACTCTCGAGAAACAGAGATCACCCTTGGGAGGGGGGGGAGGACGAAACGCGTGATGCTCGTCAATTCAGCCAGCATCCTCTAGAGTTTGTTTTTGACTCCTCCCCCTCTCCCAGGTCATGGAGAGACGTTGCTGGTATGATCCTTGACGATCATCGGAGGTACAATATCAGATGTGGGGAACCGTCAAATGTTCTTGACAAACGTTGCGGAACAGAAACGCGACGGCAGCGCCGGATGAAAGAGTAGGAGCAGGGGAAACTGTCAATTCCCAGTCACAATCGACTGCTGCCTCCCTGCAACCCAGTGACATTCTCTCACTCGACACCAAGGAAAAGAAAAACACCCCCGGTGGTGCATCAATGTTTGCTGGTCCCCCCACCCCCACCCCCACCCCCCCACTAAGAAAAGCAAAGCAAAAGAAATGAATCCAGGACTGAGTTATTCATGTTTCTTAATCAGGAACCAGAAAAGACTTGTTATGATCATCATCTGAAAGTACGTCAATGTGTTAGTTTGAAGAGTTATAACACAGAGAGTATTTAAAGCGATGATGATGATGGTGGTGGTGGTGATGGCCACAGCTTCATCGTTTCATCACGCGTGAAGCAGAGAGCTGTATTGAACGGCTGGTTATTGAATGCGGCGGGCGGGCGGGGGGGTCACACCATGTGGTCTGCGGTGCTGGTGCCGGCGGTCTGGCCGGGCAGCTCCGGGCCGAGCTCCTTCTGCCTGAAGCTTTGCTGCTGGCGCCCGGAGCAGCAGTCCCCGCCAGTGGCCTTGCACATGCGGTGCTCCTCGTCGCTCTCCTCCTCCAGCCCCGAGCACTCGTCCACGTCCAGCTGGCAGACGCACACCTCGATCCCTGAGTCGCCGGTCACGTGCCGGCGCCGAGTGACGAGCTCTTCGTCTTCCTCCTCCTCCGCCGCCGCCGCCGCCATCAGAGAAGCCTCCGCGTTCTCCCCTTCCAGACAATGCGCCCGGACCGGCATTATCGCCGCCGCCGCTCCCTGTTCGGACGAGGAGCCGGAGGCTTCGCAGGCGGGGTCTGCCTCGGCCTGGGGCGATGGCGGTGCCGCGACGGGGTCGGGCTGGCGTAGTTGTGGAGGGAGCGCCGGGGCGGTCTCGGGGGGGTTTTCAGAGTAAGGGGGGGGTGGCGTTGGGGGGTGGCCAACCACTTCTTCGTAGTCAGGAAGTTTACAGTCATTCCAAAACCCTGGAGGTTAGAAATAACATTTTAGCTTTCTATTAACAGAGTTGTGCCTTATGTAATGGATTAGTCAAGTGACTGAATGTTATTGGAAAACTATTCCAGAGATTTGTAATTGAACGTGTCGAACACCGCATTGACTTGGATGTGTATTTTTGTCCTCTGACATTAAAAGGTGCAGTGTGTACGATTTGGTGACCTCTAGAGGTGAAGTTGCACGTTGTGTCCATCACCTCACCCTCACCCTTCTGAGTATACAGGAGAACCTATGGTGGACTTCAGTTGTCATTAAAACTCAGAAGATGTTTTGTATGTCCACTCTAGGCTACTGTACAAACATGGCGGCCCCCATAGAGAGGACCCGCTCCTCATGTTAATATATATAATGGGCTCATTTGATGAAATGGGAAAAAAATAAACAATTTAGGTGATGATAAATTCATTAAAATGTCTGTATGTAATTGTTTTGTAATACAAAAATACACACTGCACCTTTAAACCATAAATATTTGAGCACATAACTCCTTTGTTTGGTTTGTTTCCTATGACTCCAAATTAATTAGCCGAGAAAACCTCAGTGACATGAATCAGTGATGACACTGCTTAGTTTGAGTTTCACATCACCGTTGGCATTTTGATAGCGACATGACACACATGAATTAGATTCTCAACATTGGAGGAGAAAATGAATAAAACAAATATCCATTAGATATTTATAAATGTCTGACTGAGTTGCCCCATCATATCCTGTTCGAAGAGCAAACACGGTGCGTGTTGCCAAGGTTTCAGAGTGACTCACTGTCTGTGTGCGCTCCCACTCAGATTCACATTCTTGGTAGGAAGTCAAGCATGTTCGCTGTGAGCCCCAGACCCCGGCAAGTGTGCACCTTGTCCCACTCCTGATATTAGTGGACACGATATCACATTTCACTGAAGGTCCAGAATGACCGCTGACATTAGAGAGGCGTCCGCGTCGTCCTTGTGCCCACATCAGACCCAGGCCACAGACAGTACAGTACATTCGGGGAAACGTGTGAGATCGGCAGCTCGGGTTCGAGGGTAACTCGCTGTTGTAGGGCCTGGTGTTTTTAAAACGTTATCGGTGGCATCTGACTCGCAACACCTGTTCCGATAAGTAAGGGAGTAAAGTCATACACGACAACCTCGGCTCTGCTGCGAATCAGATGAAGACCTCAAGGAAAACCACAACAGCGAAGGAATCTCTCAGCAGCTCCATGTGCGCACGAGGGACCGGGAGGGAGCGCCAGAGGAAATATAATCTGGGCTTCTATGTTTGCACCACTGACAACAACTTGTTTGTAGATCCTAATGTTTATTTAGGATACGGCTATAAGTCACGGAGTGCCCTGTCATTCTGAATGCATGGAAGTAAACAACGGGCAAAGATAAGACGGCAACAGCCCAAAAGGACATGGGATATGAAAATATGTTCATCTCTGGAGGGAATCTCGAAGCAAAAAGAAAGATAACTCACTCGGATTGAGAGGTGGAGGGGTGATGAAGGAGCTGGAGGCTCCTTGATAGGCCATGAGACTGATCTCACGCTGGCGCTGCTCCTGCTGCAGCCGCATCTTCACCCTGCGGTGTCGGTACGCGCAGCAGCAACTCAGCATGATGATCAGGGTCCACACTAACCAGAACCCTACAGGGAAGGACAGATTCAACGTCATCTTAACATATTAGCAGATGATTATACTGTAACCCGCTAGAAAATGAAAGCAGCATAACCTAAATAAAGTCAATTAACTTGAATCTGACAAAATGGAAGCCATGCAAACATGCGTGCGTTAGCCGAACGAAGAATCGGCAAAAAGTAGAACTGGACGACCGGACTTACACCAGAGCTCGTAGTAGTAGGTGCAGCACTCGGTCTCTCCACAGCAGTAACCCATCTCACAGCGGTACTGTTCATTATTAACCCCAAAACAGAACTCCTTTGCCTTGGACACACAGGGGAGGAACACAGAGTCAGTACTGTCTGAGTCAACACTCAATCACAAAGGCAAACAAGGGGGAGAGAATAGCAGGTTCCTGATAGACTGACCTATTTACAGGATCTATTTAGTCTAGGTCATTGTCGCCTCAGTGTCAACTCGGGAGTGTTTGCACATGTTCATGGTTGGATAAGATATGATAAAGGTAAACTTTATTCTCCCAGGGTATAATTTGATTCGGACATTAGGTTCAACAGTGGCAAATGCCAGAGCTGATATTCTGCATTTTACTGATTATCTTGATCTGTTTTCACGATTAGCAATCAAGGTAACTCTTTAGTCTCTACCGTTAGATGTTGAAAGTTTGTTTTGATTTAACCTTGACCGAAGGGCTTTTGGTTTTGCTGTATCAATTCAAAATATTGAGAGAGATTTGACCTTTTCACTCGATATTGATTATCCGCCTTGTTGACTTCTGATTATCATTATTGACCCTGAAAACTAATATGGGTCCACCTCCTGTACATTTGTATGTAAGATAAATATTTCCAAACAGAATGGAGTGCTGAGTAGATGTACATTTCCCATCGCATTTTACTTTCTAAGATGTGTCATTTTCATTTTGTGCCTCAACTGGTGTAAACAGGTGTTTTTTCAGCAGAGTGAGATCAATAAAGTTTTATCATAAATCATCATGTGGCAAACAATTCAACCAAACACATCAATTCATACTTGTACAATAATACTTTTTTAAAGGTGTTATTGGCCTTAGTTATTGATATGGTACCGTTTTGTTTACAGTGGTTGACAGTTATAAACAGATTAATTTTACCTCTATTTTAAAATAACGAGGCTGCCATTGCATGTGACACAGGATCGGGCCACACAAAAACAACACACACTTTAAACAAGGAGAACATGACAAAGTCCAAAAGCGTTTTACAGGCCATAATCAAAACACGATGGGGTTTTGTGTGAAAAGACTACTTGTCCAACAATGGCAGTGTCCTTAAAATACTTATATCGTCATTTCCTGTTGTACTTAATGTGTGATAATATCGAATGAAAGTTTAAAAATTAAGGTTTTTTTTATCTGAAAAGCTACATGTACAGGGTGGGCCTGGCTGCCCTACTCGCTGACCCACTATCAACAACTGGGAATAAACAACACGACAAATTGCCGGGTACCAGTTAGCAAACGGCTAACGATAATCTTCATACCCGTGGTTAAAACTGTCTCAACGTGTCCTCAAACAAACCCGTGTTGTCTAAAGACTCGCAATATTGAATTACCACCAAGTCCGGTGTCGAAATAACAACGAGAACTTTAAGCAACTGACGTCATCCTCGGTGCTACAGTAGCGGAGCGAGCGGCTTCCTTTGTGGGGGAGACAAAAGGGCTCGACACGGAGGCCTTCAGTGAGCCCCGGAGCCGCGGCCTTGCGTAGAGCCGAGCGGCCGACCCCGGGAGCGCTAGCGTCGGCTTACCTGCACCAGACAGGTCCCGGTACAAAGAAGACCTACAATGGATCCCAGTGCTTTCTGCGGCATCTTTCTGGGTTTTCGGCCGTGAACTCGACGGGAATCATATAGCTGTCGGTGGAACCGGAGACGGGCGGCGGTGTCTGCAGGTGCCAGCTGCGGGGTTATCGCCTCTGTCCGTCGCTCTCTCGCATGTTTTTGTTGTTTCCTGGACTCAGAAACAGAAACGGCTTCGGCCACGGAAACGTGAACCGGAGGCGGGCAGCGGCGGGTGCTGCTGCTGCTGCGGCTGCGCGCCGGTAGAGGGCGCTATGTGAGCATGTGCGAGCGAGGCTGGTAATAAATCAGCTGATTTCACAAATAGAGAAATCACTTAAAAAAACTTACGAAGCCTTTGAACACAGATCGTTTAAGTGGTAATGAATTCCCTTCATCTTCAGCTATATCTATGACGTAACACTGACCATGAGTTCTGACTATGATTGTGACTGACGTCATGACCTCAATTCTATGCTAAGTGCATTACACTTTACATCAACTATGGGCCAGTGTGGTTTTTGTGCCAGCTAATAGCAAAATGTCGACAAATGTAAATGGCAAATACATTTTCAACATGCATACAACATTATTTAGCACGGCATGCTTTTCTTTCAACCAATCACCTGTTGCTCCTCATGATATAAATCACTTTGTAAAAAAAAAAAACGTGTTAAAGGAAAGTGTGTAAGATTTGTTCTTCCACTTCTAAAAAGGTCACAAAACAATTATATGCTGACATGAGGGTGAGGTGATGATACACCATGCGACTTCACCACTAGATGCCACCAAATCTTACACACGGCACCTTTAACAAGTTGATCCATTCACAGAAAATAAATATTTCAACATTCAAATTCAGAATTATGCCTGAGCAAAAATCAAATCAAATGCAAAAAATGTTTGCATTTACAACAACAACAACAAAAAATCAGAATCTAAAACTAAATATATGATTGATGGTGAAGAGAAAAAAACAACTTGATCTGTATAAAATCTCAACAATTGTCATTTTACAGATAATACATTGAATAATCTTTCACATCTGTCGGTGATTCCAACATGTCCACTTCCAATGGAACTCGACCGATTCGTTTATTTGTGTGTGTGAAATCAAACAAAGGGTTTTCGGAGTCAGGTATTAGCCACAAATGCTAATCTTTAAGCTATAGCCTTGAGTTGTCTCGCCCTCCTTTCGCTGGTGTCATGCCAGGGACACCCAGCTGTCACGTTGTTTACGTTGACGTCACGTGTCACCTTGGCAACAGCTGCTCGTCACAGAAACATGGTCAGGGATGGATGTTAATCCACTCAGCCCGAGCACAGGACCACAGCACACACCGGGAAAACATGGTGAGTCATTACAGTTTGCTCATATGGAATGTGAGTAACTTTTGTTATTATGGGGTGTTATTTTAGTCTGTGTGAAAATGAATGGGACGGTTGGGATTAACTAAGTTTAATGTAGTGATTTTGGAGCATGCAAAGCACTGGTTTTATAATGAGACTGTTATCCATGTGTAGGCTTACGTTCATGAATAATATTTACATGTAAATATGTACATGCTATGTGTGTTTACTCAACACTTCAATGGCTGGTTGACTTCCCCGAAGTCCCATCGAAAAAGCACGTTTTACTTATTTAATCATCTGTTGAATTGAATTCATTTAATTAAAGGAGCAGAAGAAGAGTGCGCATTAAAACAAGAGGGTAATATCCAAAAACCAAATATACGAAATGATCAAATTAGAAAAACAGAGCTAGGAGTTGTGTATTTTTAAGGATCTGCACTTCAATGCCGCAAAAAAGTACTTTATTTTTATTTTTTTTACTGTCTAACGAGAATCCACCCGACCATCCACACGAACCAACATGATTTCCATCTCAAAATAAATAGCTTGAGCCAAAGCCTTCTCGACCAACTCCTGGGCATGAGCCAATCAGTCGCTGCTCATCACCCATAATCTCCTCCTCGCCCGTTACATGTGTCGGTGGCTGCAAGCGGCTAACCACTAACCCCCCGCGCTCGGGATGATTCCTGTCGTTAAACCTCCCCGGGGGGCCGTGGCGCTTTGTGCTGCTCTGCCATGTCGGCCTCCTTCCTTCCTTCCTTCAACCTTCACCTGTGGGAATCCACTCCAGCCAGGATGTGACGGGGAGGGCTAACTGTCCCCCCGTCCCCCCGCCCCTCTGTGATCCACCCGCAGGGCCTGTTGTCCATCCTGCGCAGGATGAAGCAGTCTCCGGAGCAGGAGGTGCGCTTGCTCTTGTTGGGTCTGGACAATGCGGGGAAGACCACTCTGCTGAAGCAGCTGGCAGCGGAGGACATCAGCCACATCACCCCCACTCAAGTACCAACACACACACACACACACACCTAGTACCCACAGCTATTAAAGGTGCAGTGTGTACAGATTTGGCGACATCTAGAGGCGACGTTGCATGTTTGTATCCACCACCTCACCCTGTAGTAGGAGTTAGGGTTTAAACATACCTACATTTTCTAATCACTAATCACTTCAATCTTTTTTTTCATTACCCTTAAAATGAGTGCATTGGTGTATATTTGCATGAGGGGGCGGGTCCTCTTTACGGGGGGCCGCCATGTTTTTACAGTCGCCCAGAGTGGACGTACTAAACATCCTTTGAGTTTTAATGACAACTGAAGTCGACCACGGGTTCTCCTGCCTGTTCAGAAGGGTGAGGGGGAAGTGATGGATACAACATGCAACTTCACCACTAGATGTCACCATATCCCGCAGCCTGCACCTTTAAACTGGGTATTGACGCCCCCCGCATCACCCTTGAACAGGGCTTCAACATAAAGAGCGTCCAGGCCTCCGGCTTCAAGCTGAATGTTTGGGACATCGGAGGTCAACGCAAGATCCGCCCCTACTGGAGAAACTACTTTGAGAACACAGACGTGCTGGTGGGTGTTTACAAGCGACAGAAATCAATAGATAAATACATGGATAAACATATTGGTCCTAATCATGCGCTGTTTAAACAAGTTATCGCTCTGTTCATGGACCGTCTGCAGATCTATGTGATCGACAGCTCGGACAAGAAAAGGTTTGAAGAGACGAGCATGGTGAGGCCTCGTTGAACATTTTCCATTCGATTCTTTTCACTATTTTGTTTTTCATGCCCTTTTAACAAATGAGCTACTTCAGGCGTTGTTCAGTCAAAGCTTTAAAAAGTTGCTTTAAAGGTGCAGTGTCTCAGTTTTGTTGCCTCTGAAAATATTGACAACAATTACACACGGACAGTATTTCCCAGAGGAGTGGGTCCCCTCTACGAGGGGGGGGGGGCACTGTTTTTACAGTGGCCCAGAGTGGACATAACTAAACACCCTTTGAGCCGACCACAGCTTCTCCCGCATGCTGGGAAGGGTGAGGGCGAGGCGGTGGCTGCAACATGCAACCTCACCTCTGGGGGTCACCAAACCTCACACGCCGCACCTTTAAAGGGCTGACAGGAACCTGAGCTGGTTCCAGAAGCCTCTTGGTGTGAGTGAGCAGCCCGGCTGCGACACGGCTCACGCGCGCCTGCTCCCTCGCACAGAAGCTGAGCGAGTTGCTGGAGGACGAGATGCTGGCTGCCGTGCCGCTGCTAATCCTGGCGAACAAGCAGGACCTGACGACGGCCACGCCGGCCTCCGAGCTGGCGGAGAGTCTGCGTCTGCACACCATCCGCGATCGGATGTGGCAGGTCCAGGCCTGCTCCGCCATCACGGCCGAGGGACTGCAGGTATTTCAAAAGGAAAAGAAAAGAAAGAAAAGAAAAAAGAAAAGACACCCGCTCTAAGGGGGGGCGACACACCTGGTTGGAGAAAATCACAGAGTGTGTGTGATTGACAGCTCAGATATTGACCTGAACATGGAGGTCTGTCGTTTGCAAATTCGAGGACAGGGAGCGCGCAAAGTAGTGACATCTAGTGGTGGAGCTGCATGTTGCAGGGCTCCCCAACATGAGGCTCGCGGGGCCAGACAGATGATTTTGCAAAGTGTGAAAAAACTAGATAGGGCATTTTTATTCATTCATTCATTTCGATTGAGTACTTTAAAACTGTCGGCTACTTGCACTTATATGCACTGTGATTTTAAAATATATTCCACTACTGTCGTGATGTATGTTTTCAGTCATCACGTGAACCAGCTGACGCATGTGTCTTTCTCCTCCAGGACGGGATGAACTGGGTTTGCAGAAACATAAAATTCAGGAAGAAATGACTGCCAGCATGGAAAGTGAGGAATTCCAGTTGCACTTTACATTTGAGCCAACAAGTCATCTTTTTAATTCTCACTTAGCGTTGTGTGAACTTCGAATACAGTAGAAATTGTCTTCACAGTGACTCGCTGATAAAAAGTTTCACCATATGTTTACCATGTAAATACCGTATAAACAATGTTTTATTCAAACTCCTGGCTTTGCATGTGTTTTTAGTGTAGTTGCATGGAGACACTGACCAAGTGTTCTGGTTGGAGTTTCTGGCCTGTAATTCTCCCAAGTGGCCACTAGAGAGCAGCCTCGCACCAGTATAGAGTCTCACTGCCACACGCTCAATGATAATATTATCTGCTTCCTGTGGCATCTTGTGACCCAGTATGGCAACACTATGTTTTGCTAATGATCAGAAAGTGAATTATACATCATTTGCAGATAAGTAGTGAATAAACATGAACGACTTAGATTTAAAGGTGCAGTGTGTAGGATTTGGTGAGACGTATCGGTGGAGTTGCTTGTTGTATCCATCTCCTCCCACTTCTCTTTCGAGCACGCAGGAGAAGTGACGGTCACCCTCAGAAGACGTTTAGGATGTTCGCTCAGGGCTACGGTAAAAAAAACAACAACATGGCGGCCCCCATAGAGAGGACTCGCTCCTGATGCAAATATACATTTAAAGGCTCATTTCTGGGTAATGTAGAAAGAAAGTCTAACATTCAGGTGATTATACATTTGTGAAAATGTTGGCGGATACGTTTGATCTACAGGTAGAAGTGAGAGAAACATTCACTAAAGGTGCAGTGTGTAATTACCCTTAAATGAGCCCATGGATGTATATTTACATCAGAGGCGGGTCCTCCTCACAGGGGCCGCCATGTTTTTACAATAGGGCCAGAGCGAACACACCAAACACTATTTGAATTTCAATGACCAAGTCGACCATTGCTTCTCCTGCATGCTCAGAAGGTTAATGCCAGGCGATGGACACAACGCGCAACTTCGCCACTAGATGTCACCAAATCCTGCACACTGCACCTTTAAAAAAAAAAAAAAAAAAAAAAAAAATGTAAAAAAAACAATAAGACTTTCCGAGAGAAGAAAGCACTGCTCTGTCGCTCGAGCGCAAAAAGCCCATATCATCACCAAAGCAAGCGTGAACACCTGAACAAGCACTGGAGCACACGCCTCGCGCCTCCGCCATTCAATTACTCCGCTCCTCACCTCGTTCAGCGCGCGTTACCACCACCCACTCCTGTTCCACATCCATTTTTTCCTATTTTGTCTGTTGCAGCACATTTGCCACAAACCCCACGCAGCTAATCTGCTCCGGCCAAGTGATCCGCAGTTTGGTCCTATATGGGGGAATTTACATGCAAACCTTTCCCAGGACTAATAGCTCTCCAATAGCATTTGCATTTATATAGTCCCCCTTCATACTAACATGATTTGGAGCCTTTGCCCACGATAAAAATAAACCTTCTCCTTTGGCCTTGAGTTACGGCCCTGCTACTGCTGCCGCTGCTGCTGCTGCTGCTGCTGCTGCTGCTGCTGAGTGCATGTGTGTGTGTGTCCCTCCGTATGCAAGGTTGGCTGATTTTAATATGTCAGAGGCGCTTGATCCTCGGATAGAGGCGGAAACAAGTGCGCAGAGTGGACCTTCTGGTGACTCCACTGTCAGAGTGCTGCCGGGGCCTCAGGATGCATATGCAGGAGGCATTTGCATAGTGTTGATGCAGCAAAGAGCTAAGTGATAAGACTTATGTTAAAGGTGCAGTGTGTACAATTTCGCTCCTTTTTGTCGCAAGCTAAATGCAGAGGTTGTTAGCTGACAAAAAATAGTTAAGGATTCTTTTTCAACGTGGAATTTACTTCCTGGTTTATCTTGTATCCCATAATGAATATTTCACAGATATTTATTTACTTTTCCACCTAAGCTTATTACATTTTTTCTTTTTTTCTAAGAAAAAAAAATCATCTGGCAAATTTAAAGGTGCAGTGTGTACGATTTCGGTCATTTTGTCGCTGCTAAAAAATGACAAAACAATGACTTACTGATATTTTCATGACTTCATCATCATCTAAATGTAAACATTTACGAGTGACGCCATGTTTTTACAGTAGCCCAGAGCGGACACACTAAACATCCTTTGAGTTTTCACGACAACGGGATGAGGGTGAGGTGATGGACACAACATGCAACCTCACCTCTGGACGTCACTAAATCGTACGCACGGCACCTTTGAAGAAAAAAGAGAGCGCAGAGCCACATTCTTCAGCTCCTCAAGCCGCTTTCAATTTGCTCGTGCGCGGGTTTTACAAGGCTCCGCGGAGGAGGAGATTAATGAATGAAGAAATGAAAGTCTGCCATGTGAGACAGACAATAAAAGGCCTCCCTCTCTCCGTGGAACCTCTCATCATTAGCATCGAATCCACGTGATAATCACCCGACCTGTTCTAAAACAGAAATATCCCCAATTACACATGGAAGTGGCCTGATAAATCTTAACAATTGCCCCCCCCCCGCCCCCCCCCACGGTATCGGACGACGAAGTGCCTTCAAATCCCAAATGAGTGGGATTGCACGGGGGCGACCAGCGCTCCTGTTTACCTCTGGCTCCATCCTCAGGAGGTGAGGGGCAGTCAGGCCTGCGCCAGGCCATAAATCATGGGACTTTCCCAGAGACTCGGCCCCGCGCACAGCGGCCTCCCACACGGATTGGGGGGGGGGGGGGGGGCCAGAGGGGGGGGGGGGGGGGGCACGAAGGGCACCGGGTCTGATTGACTCACGGGGGCAGAGAGAGGGCGGGAGAAATAGGTGTGTGTGTGTGTGTGTGTGTGAGAGAGAGAGATGCAACTTAATTAAAGGTTCAGTGTGTAAGATTGTCACTTCTAAAAAAACTACAAAACAATTACGTACTGACATTTTCATGGTTTCAAAATCACCTTAATGTTGTTGTTGTTTTTTTTTCTCCATGACCCTTAAATGAGCCCATTACTGTATATTTTTACACGTGGAGCGGCTCCTCTCCACGGGGGCAGCCATGTTTTTACAGTGGTAAAAGTGGATGTACTCAACATTTTTGAGTTTCAGTGACAACTGAAGTCGAACCATCGGTTCCTCTGCATGTTCAGAGGGGTGAGGGTGAGGTGATGGACACAACACGCTTCTTCACCTCTAGAGGTCACCAAACCGTACACACTGCACCTTTAAATATGAATCATTCTGATTTCACACACATATTTGATCATGACACATGGTAAACAACACCTCTCATATCAATCAAATGTACCATGTTCCCCAAACATGTCCGATTCGACATCAAGCTCCATGAATGATCTCAAATGCTTTGTTTTTTTTATGAATGAAATCAAGACTTTTACAACCTCTTTTTAGGGCGATGTGCCAAAAAAGAATTCTTGGCCCCCAGCCCATCCCTTTAAATGACATGACAAAATATATGTTCAACAGTTTTTGCAAAGTCAAACAAACTAATGGACTGGAAAACATAAGCGCGTTGGCCTGAAGCGCACAGCAGCCTAAATATGAAACATTCAAAAGAAGAGTCCCTCTATTCACTGAATTCATGGGATTTGTCGTCAAATGTGTCCAACGCATCATAATGTGATATGAAATGAAGGAAAAAGGGGGGCAGCGATGACGACAACTTCAATCTAGAGATTAAACAAAGGATCACGATGTACAAAAGAATAGAAAAACAACAAAATAAACATTTCCAGAAATAAATGATGTAAATACATGTCCTAATTGATTTCCCTCTGCTTTTAATTTGAAAGTCAAACCTCCCAAGCAGAGCACACGGTTTGTTTCGGAACATAACAAATGGAATATTCACTCGGGCGTTCGAAGATAAAAAAGACCAACACAGATGAGTGGGATTAATACTTTCTATTTCGAGGTTTTAATGATCTCACCAGATATCAGCTCATGATGAGAGAGTCATCCATTAATTTTTTACAATCAAAAATGACACCTTTAATTAATTCATCAAGAAATAATTGGGAGATTAATGAAAGGTGAAAAAACATGAGAAGTGGCTCTGATTCTAAACTGTATCTTTATTGGTGCAAGGGTTGATAAGATATTCAAAAACTGTTGTGTAAAAAAAATATATAGATATATATATATATATATATAGATAGATAGATAGATAGATAGATAGACATAAAGTATATATCCCTGCTCACTCAGGTGCATCTTTACAGTTACGATCTTTAAATATCGGCCTCTTCCTGTTCTGTTCTCCTCGTATATAAAACTCCCATGTGCTGTAGCTGCAGTGAATCTGGCTAGTCCCTCTATCACAGTGTGTGTGTATGAGTGTGTGTGCGTGTGTGTGTGTGGGGGGGGGCGGGGGGGGGTGGGGTT
>JAFBJT010112593.1:0-12119 GCA_016785325.1 Chascanopsetta lugubris
TGTGTGACTCTGCCAGCTTTGCCTCCATACTTCCAATTACTGTGAGAGAGTGTTTACAGCCACCCGGATGGTTGAGTGTTGCCCCGGCAGCCAAAGCCACGGTTCACAGCTCCACCTTACAAGGGCGACTCAGAACCAGAGCAGAGCCTCTGCTGCCGGGAACAAAGTGGAGGAGAGGTCGCTCCAAACATCAGCAGCGGTCCAGGACCAAAGGACACGACAGGGAACGAGGAACGGAGTTTGAGAAGTGGCAATCGGAAGAAAGGCCTGGCACGGATCCACGGCGCTCACCAGGAAAAGCCCCGGCCAAGAAACCAGGAGGAAGCGCTTGTCGTCGCCCCGGACTCCTCCTCCTCCATCATTGGTCTGACACTCAGGGCGTCAGCAACAATGGAGAGGCTGAGAAATGAAGTCCAGCGCGAGATGAAGGAGGGACGGGGGTCAGCCATTCTTCACCGAGGAGGAGGAGGCGCCACGGGACCTGAGCTGGATGAATCCATCCAATCCAGAGAGGATGTGATGAATGAGAGGGCAACAGAACTCTCTGTCCACGCCTCCGGCTGATCCACCCAGGAGAGACCTGATCCCTCACAACCCACTTCAATGGACACCAGGCTTCTTCCTGAAGCTGGAGAGACGCACAAGAAGTCCACGGAGCTCCAGCTTTTTCCTGATCCACACAAAGAAGTCTGCACCGAGGAAGGACGACCTCATTTCCACTGGAAAGATAAAGAATCTCTGCTTCATTCTGTGTCTCCATCATCACATGCATCCAGTTTTCCAATGGTTCACCTCATAAAT
Organism: Chascanopsetta lugubris; assembly: GCA_016785325.1. NCBI lineage: Eukaryota > Metazoa > Chordata > Actinopteri > Pleuronectiformes > Bothidae > Chascanopsetta > Chascanopsetta lugubris. The sequence goes on from JAFBJT010112593.1 coordinate 802, forward strand.
CTGCTCGGGTGTAAACTCCTCATTCAGACTCAGAGTTATTCCTCTGTGCCGAGGCCCTTCATCATCTCTTCTCACACTTATTTCAGTGGCAGAGCAGCTGGGATGTCAAAGGCCGATGGAACCGAAGGCAGAGCTCGGAGATACGAGTGAATGTGACTCACACGAGGAGGGAAACTGAGTCAGACCTGGATTCCTCCTCCGTCACCTGACAGTGGTCGTTAGCTGCGTTGAGTTGATCAGGTCCTCTTTGATTTCACTCCTCCTTCCTCCCTCGACAGCTCACAGAGCTGCATCACTTCACTAATAAACAAAGCATTGTAGAAGATTTACAAATATTTGGAGTTTCATTTAACAAATGGCTTTTTTATGGCTTCACTGCGCGGACGAGCATTAATTAACATCTGCGCTCCCGTGGTGCAATGAAGTAAAGTGCAGCCACTAACATACTCATGTATCAGCTGTCTGAGGACACGGAGTGTTTTTATTCACGCTCCTGCAGCACAGACTCTATCGGCTGATTTAACCGGGTTTCAAATGGAAACAATAGATCAAAGACAGAAATACTCGGTACATATTAAAACAATCTGTGCATCCACACATCTTCTTCTTTTGAGGCAGAGCTGTTGACATCACTGCTTGTTCAAGGATTTCTGTTCAGATCGGCCCGATGATTAAGACCCGCCCACTTCCTTCACGTGCACATTCCTCTGGAGACGCACAACAGCTGCACTTTCCTCTTTTTGAAAAGAGAAAATATTAAAAGCACAGTCCTGCTGTGCTCTTCTGTCAGCGGCTGTTTCACCGACTGAAATCTCACTGAGACGCCATCTGATAAAAGAGAGAAACTGTTTGCTGCCTTTGAAGCCGCGCTGGGGCTGTGGAGGCTTCACACTCGTTTCCTTGTCTTTAATCCGAAGACGAGGGCGACGTTTCTCAACGGATCCACGAGACAGCTTCGTAACCTTGGTTGCCAAAGCAACTGCCTTTAGGGAGCGGGAGCAAACCAGAGCAAATCAAATGACCAGAGAAGGACAATATAATGTCACCTTCCAAGTTTCCTTCACATATTTTTTTCATTTTGAAACGAAATATTGATCAATACAGCCGCGGCAGAAATACCTCAAAACCTAAAACCATGTTTTATCAAACTAAGTGGGCGAATCATTTGACTTCAAAGGCCACGGCCGATGATTCCTCTTCATCAAGTTGCTCAGTGATCCCTGACCCCTCAGGGTCGGAGCATGTTCTCTTTACACTTCCTGCATCAGTTCCTCTCTCATTTGTAAAATTCAACGCGCTCTCACAGTCGTGTGTCCCGGCGCGAGACAGAGGACATGACTGACAGATGACCGGTTTGTGAATCTGATCGAACGATTCAGTCCAGGCCAAACACAAATATAGACGACATGAGCGTATTCGAGTTTCATATCTGCCGAAGCCACTTTACAAGGTGTAAATGTGTCGGTGTGGAATTCATGTGTCCAACCGGATTCCATCGTCCATGGAGCAGCTGAGAGGTGAGACAGTTGTGCTGATGTCCACAGTAAAGATGCTGTGTGTGTCTAAAAAGTGCTGAGTCAGATGTTCTCATGAGTCTTAAAGGTTTTCAATACGTCTACTAAATAATAGAAGAGTTTACAGGAGAATTCTGGAGTCCAACACAAAGCTGGAGAATCATCAAGGATAAAAAAAACAAAAAAACAATTAAGGTAATGAACCTTCTTCAGTATTGGCTATGCATTTTTAATTTGCTGTATTTTTAGTTGCTTCAGATGCTTGTTTATAGATTTAGCTGTAAAATATTAAACCGAGTGTTTGTTCGCTGTTGATTTTCTGATCTAAAGCCTAAACACTGTGAACCTATAGAGAACTCTTATAGGATTAACTCTACTGAAGGTCCCTTTAACCTTAAATGCAAGTGTGTGTGTGTGTGTGTGTGTGTGTGTGTGTGTGTGTGAGGAGGCACAATGAAAGATGTGAGTAAAGCAGATGCACGACATCGGGTCTTAGCACTAATGAGATTTCACCCATCAAAGACTATTTCAAATTAGAGTTATCACAAAGAATGACCCTTTGACACACACACACACACACACACACACACACACACACACACACACACACACACACACACACACACTTTAAGAGGCCGATCTGCTCCCGACGCATTCATTACATCACATGTTGATTTCACTTTGAGCGCAGCCTCGAGAACTCGCTCCTTAATGTGACATCATTGTTCCCGGGGGGACGAGGTGACTTGCGCTGACTCAGCAATCTGCTGTCGATATTTACAACATCTGATAACTTCCTGTCGAGCTTTCCTTTCCTTTTCACCTCCAAGGACAAATGCTGATGTGACACCTCCGTGAACACGCAGCAAATCAGGGGATGTGAACACACACACTTCCTTCCTGTGGTGCAGGTCTCAGACACCAGACGGTGGCAGATCACATCCCTCTGCCAATCATCACAGAAACACAGTTTCCTGTTTTCTCCGTACATTTCAATCATTTATATTTCACTGGAAACTCTGGCAATACATTGGAATCAATTCATTCAAATTGCAACTGCATCCTGCCTGATTATGGCGACAGCGAAGAGATGTATGAGCTCCATCGTGTGAAAACCAGAGCGACGACCTCGGAGCAGTAACTCATCTTTACGGCCTGGTGAGCTCCATGTGAGAGGAGGTGATAGTCTGTTATCACAACAGGGCAATTAACCCATAAAGTCCCGCCTCCCTGACAAACTGCACCAAGTATTCCAAAAGAAAAAGCTTTGATCCATCATGTCGGCGGCGCCTCATTAAAACCAGGCGACCGTGATGACGGCTGGGAAACTGATGGGGGATCACGTTCCCGTGATTGAGGCGGAGCCTCCGAGCGTCCGGCCCCCGGAGCTCCTGCGGGTTCAGCGATGGGGTCTGGGGATGGAGTCTGTGTTTGTGTCACATGGTTCAGGCTCCACTCAGTCAGGTGCAAAGACGACGCTGTCAGCTGTGAGTTCATCAGGGGAGACGAGGACGTCTCCATGGAAACAACAGCAGGAGATGAGATGTGATGACAGCTGGAGGGGAACTGGTCGTTTGAGGTGATTGTGAACATTTATCCAATCAAGAGGAAATGGTCTGAATTCTGTGAGATCTGAAAGAAACATCATGGATCTCCTGCCTCAGCTGTGCTGCTCACTAACTCCCCCTCCTCCTCCCCCTCCCCCTCCCCCCTCCTCCTCCTCCTCCTCAGCCTGTGCTAATATGACGGTTTTGTGTGGGGACGCAAACTGATGTCTGAGGGAGGTTTGATGCCAAAGGGCAACGTCCGGCGCCGAGTCTGCCCCAACAGATAAAGTCTGCCATCTGCAAGGTGTTTGTCTCATGTAGGAGTTTGGCAGGCCTGATTATTATGGTATGTATTATGTGTTCGTGTGCCACCTCCATGAAACAGAGGCTGGAAACCAACGACAGGAAAGTGTCTTAAAAAGATGTGGCTGTTTTCATGGAGTCCTGCAGAGCAGAGATCTGCCTTCAGCTCCTGTCAGAGAGAAACATCTTCCTGTCTTTCACCTTCCATCTGTCCAAAAGGCTTTGATCTTATCCCTTATTTTCGTTTAAACGACATAACAATTCTTAAGATAAAAAAATGCCTATCAGTGGATAAAGCTGCACACACACTGGTGCCCTCCTGCAGATGTGAGATCACAGGTTCACAACAGAAACAGATGGTGCGCGTGGTGTGTTTACAGAAGTGAGGTTGATACTTTATCAAAAGGTCATTATTCTGTGATGATAAATTGGTCTTAATAAGCCATTTTTCAAAACTCCCACATCTGTTCAACATTTCTGTGCATCATTACGAAAAGAGGAAATGACTAAATAGGCGTTAAAGGGTGAATTCAAACCACAGAATCACTGAGCGGTTGATTCATGGTGCGTGAGAGAGTGAGTGTGGTGCAGGGTTTGATGAGCAGCTCCATCAGTTCTGGTTCTGACGTGGCCCGGCTTCATGTGTGCATTGAGGATTTGGGGGTTTGGCTCCGCCTCCACATGGATCGCCTCTGAATGTTAATGGTGGAAATATCTATGAGGGGTTTGCTTCTTCTTTACCACCATTTTCTGCGTGGCCCTGTGATGCTGCACGAGATGAACTCACTGAACCATCAAATAAACAGACTGGTCCGGTAGAACTGTACGAACGCTGGCTCATTCTTCACTTTGCTTTCACTGTGACCTCATTCATTCATGTCCTGTTTCCACACGGATCCTGACAGACTCAGTCACACGTTGTAAACAGGATTCAGCAGCTGCACGTTCAGGCTGCAGAGCTGCTGCGACCAAATCCATGAAGTCATTCTGCTCCTGATCTCCGCATGATTTGAAGTGACTGGCTGATTGCGTGAATCAGCAAATGCACAGAAACCATGACACCTGACATGACGTTGCCATGGATTCAAACAGTGACACGGCAATTTGTCTACATCTGTAAATAGATTAAAAAAGTGTTTGCGCCCTGTAGGTCGGAGCGACAACTGCAGGGGAGAGACACGAGCAGAAAATACACAAATGAGGGGAAGTGTGAGGTGAGAGAGTGAGAGAGGATGACAGACGGCGCGGTGGCCTGTCTGTCTGCGTGACAGTGAGTCGACAGCAGAGCCAGGAGCAGACAGACAGGCGGCCTCTGCTTTCAATATTCTGCACAGAAAACAGCAGCAGCAGCTGTTCTTACAGCCCGGCAGCAGCTTGTTGTTACCACGGTGGCTCAACCAGTGGGTTTTCAACTATTTGCAAAATATAAATACAATTTGGGGCCATCAAGGAAACAGACTTAAACAAAACTAGACCCAGAAACCTGCAGTTCACATGATGGCCACATGAGGCAGAGTCACAATGAGTCAAAACACATAGACTCCCATGTTAAAATGTTCAACGTTAGAGGTGAATGAAACATATTTAACATCTAACTCAATTATTTTGAATTCTACTCAGGTTTGAAATTATGCATAATGAAGGGCGTGGCCTCTTGAGTGACACCTGGGCCAACCTCATGGGTTCTGTGGGCGCACCTCAGAGCGCTCATCCTACTGGAAACGTATTTGCGGGGAACCATGAGACGGACGGGTGTAAAGACGCCTGCGTCAGCCTGAAGATCTCAGCAGGAAACCTGGCTCACGCAGAAGTCGCTGCCTCTGTGAGCTCCATCTTCAGAACGGGTCCACTTCAAAGGGCAGACCTGACTTTTTGATCCCTGTTTAAAGTGCAGCTCGTCTCTCTGGAGCCAAGTGAGACGTCAGTCTGATGACAGCACAGACAGGGTGAGAGGAAACTCCTTCCAGGAAATAACATTTCAATGACAACTCTGTTTGAGACTCTCCAGAAGTGTTTTAGATGCAGGAGAAATGCTGTGATCCTTTGAAACTTTTGCTTCACTATTTGTTTTTCCTCGCTTGATACTGACACTGTGCTTCATGTGTGAAGTCAAAATAATTGTGGATGAGACTGAGCACAGATGCACAGATCTGTGAAGGCTCTGGGTCTTAGGTGTATGAGGTGTGTGAGGCATCAAATGAAAAGAGGAGAGGGATGGCGAGGCGTCTTCAGAGACTGAGTTTCTGTCAGAGAGAAGAGAAAATAAAAAAAGTGTGAGGGGGAGAACGACAAAGACGGGGCGGGGCCGGACAAGTCGGGTCATTGAGGATTCTCAGAAAAAGGGAAACAGAAGAGAGGGGGGCGAAGAGTGAGCAGCTTGGAGGGAGGAGGAAATGGAAGAGCTCAGGCGTGGGAACATGAAGACAGGGAGGAGGGTGAAGAGGAGAGGGAGTGAACAGGTGACAGGGTGAGGAGGAGAGGGAGTGAACAGGTGACAGGGTGAGGAGGAGAGGGAGTGGGGAGGGGAGGAAGTGGTCAGGTGACAGGGTGAGATCAGGTGACAGGGTGGACATGGTCAGATGAGCTGTGAAGCATCCAAATCCAGTTTCTCCCACTGTGTCGCTCTCCAAGGTCCTGAAACACCCAAACCCAGTTCCTGTCTCACTCTGTCGCTCTCCAGGGTGCTGAAAGGTTCAAGACTAGTTTCTCCCCGTCTGTTGCTCTCCAAGATTCTGAAACATTCAGCCTCGCACAGAGCCTGGTTCTGAGAGCCCACTTTACTAGATGTCTACATTCAATCTCATTTTCAGACTCACGCTCACATTTCTATGAAAAAACCTTTGATGTTATAATTCCAGTCTAGCTCCCATGTCCTTCATCCCACACAGAAGCAAATGGACCTCATTCATACTTTGTTGAAACGAGTGAACGACTACAGTGGATGAGAAAGTAATAAAATAAGTTGCTGTCTATGAAGGTCAGAGGAACTACTCTCTAATCATGCCATGTACTTTACATATTCGAATTACATATACAACTTCTATGTACTGTCATTGTCACAAATGACATCATTGTTTACATAACATGTCATCATTAAATTAAACAAATAAATAAATAAAATGTCAGCTCTATAAATACAACTTCAGGCCGCAAGCTGTTGTTGGTTTCCCCAGGGACATGAAAAAAAGAGAACACCAAGCAGAGGTTATGGTGCCATCTGCATAGAACATGGGCTGCAATAAATGGCATGAAATATACATGCAAATGAATAGTACATGTATTATTTATCTCTGGTTCCTCCGTACGTGAAACACATGTAGTGGACACAGCATCACATATGTAAATGTGTTCGCTTTGTTCAGGCTCTGATTGTTTCCTCTGTGCATCACTGAAGGTCACAAAAGCCCCGGCAACTCATCAGCTGCTCGGCCACAGTGTCAGCGGTTGACTCACAGTGAATCACAGCAACGTACAGGACCAGATTTCATAACATGAATCCACTGAGGGGAGTTACTGAATCAACTGCAAAGATTTAAATGGCAACAAATCAACAGGGATTCTGCCTCTTGTTGTGTTTACAAATTGTTGTGAGTCGCTTTGATGTCTGATGTGAAGAGTACACAGGGAACCACTTCTGCAGCATTTGCTTCATCTCTCATTATCTCATTAAGATGAAGACTGACTTGTTACGTTAACTGTGATTTACATATCTGATTCTTTTTTCCTTCACAATTGACCTTTTCTATTTCCGTGTCAAATTCGGCCACAAGTTGGTGAAACAAAAATCTATCTAAAAGGTAAAAGGTGACCAATGTGACCAGTGTGGAGAAACTCTCAGGCGGTCGGTGCTTGTGTAACAGTGGCCTGCTGCCATATTGATTGTTTTATAAAATGCTTGCTCAGGGTTTGTGGTGGAAGAGTTTTCCCTCCTGTGTGACCGAAGAGATATAGAAAGAAAGAAACACAAAAGTGTGAAATAATGAAAAGGTTAGAAGAGAGAGAGAAAGGAGAGATTGAAAAAGCAAAATTGGAAGTAAAGACGACAGAAATGGGGAAAGAATCACGGCTTCTGAACACGGGCCAGATGTAGGATTAAAATTCCCAGTTGGATGGTTTAGTATTCCGAACACATCGTGGATCACTCATCGCTATCCAACCGCCTTGGCACTCAGGGCGACTCTCTCTCCCCCTCCCTCGCCTGCTCCCTCACCCTCCTCCCTTTCCCCCTCCCTCTCCTCGCTCTTTGATGCCAGCTGAGCTGCAGAAAGCAATGGGACATGGGGGAGGGTCGGTTGGTGGGAGGTTGGGGGGGACGGCACAGCGCAGATGTTAGGTGTGAAGAGGGGATGACGCGCTCCATGCAAAAATATCAGTCATTATTTACTGTTTGGGCTCACGTGCACGAGGTGGTGACGAGGAGAGAAGAAGAAGAAGAGGCGGAGCTTCACTTAGCTGATAGGCAGCAGCTCACAGACTCATCAGTCAAAAGCTTTTAGGCATTTGAGGTGATTCGGGCTTTTAGCTGATATCTGTTTGGACACAGAGAGAAAGACACCGCTCTGAATACTGGAGGAGGATAATGCTGGAAACACTCAAAGGTCACTGGATGCTTGTTTTTCTCATTTGTCTCGAGACGGTCGGGGCATTGTTATTCAAAATACTGCACTGAATTCACCAAGAATAAGGATGGACCTTTTACAGGAAGATGAGACAGCTCCGTTTAACCACGCTGGACATTTACGTACCACGTCACACCCACCGCTTTCACTTCCTGAGTTAGAACATCACATCAAAACGGAAGTTTGGTCGGGAAACCAATGTCTCACCGGGATCTACACGATATCAGAATACCTGCAATGAACTGATGAGAGGAATGGATCGATCCATTGATCATGGTTAAAGTTCAACATATCTCATTACTTCATGCTCTTTTATGTTGTAGCACAAATCAGTGCAGCTCCTGTGCTGTATTTATATTCTGAGGTCATAATATGAGACAGTGATCATCTCAGAATGAAATATTCTGAGTAATACTTCCAGGGGCTGTTCTGTGTATTTTGTAATCTAAAGCCTTGTTGCTGCAGTTGGATGAAAAGGGGGCGCTTGTTTTTATTGACCTATCTGGCCAGTATTGATCACAGAGCCGGGGTTTCTGTCGTTTGCTGTCTTTTGTTCTGTGGAGCCTTCACTCGAAAACGGCCTGATCCGACCCATGTTTCCTGATCAGCCTCAGAAATGAAAAATAAAATAAAAATATATAAAGCAGAGAGAGAGAGAATGGTTTTCACTGAGTTGAGTTTTCCAGCGGGATCACCGAGCAGCTCAGGGAGCCGGGTGGAGCTAATCGGCCGAGCAATACACCAGATAAGATGCCATCTCTCCTCCGGCAGACAGCCACTATTATAGCATGCCCGTTAAAGAAGGTAATCACAGCCTGGCAGGGACCAGAGGATGTTCAGTGTGTGTGAGAGACCGAGACACAACAACAACAACAACAACAACAACAACAAGAGGGAGAAGTGAAAGAGGAAGAAGGAGACAGGATTTATCAGAGGACACAGACGAGCACCTGCGAATGTTCAGTCGACCACAGCTGATTTTTCGGACGGGTGGGAATTTCAATGAGCTCACGGGGGAACGAGCACGTTTTGGTAAAACGATCCAATTATTGTCCGGAGCAGATGTTGTTGTTAGGAGATAATTCAGTGACGCGGTGACGTCGTCTCGGGAGAAACAACGGTGTGGTTGTGTTCCTCGATCCGAGGCGACACCACAGTTCTTCATTCAAACAGCAAATGACTGCTCATCTTTTTACCGTGGATACGACAAAAAGACAAAATGAGAGTCAACACTGCTGCTTTATGCAAAATAATACAGTTTCCAGTTCATCTCTTGACTATATTGTTACCACACTCTCTTTACTTCCCGTTCAGAGAGCCCTCAGGACACTAAGGAGGGCTGGGAAAGAGGTAATGACGTTTTGAATGCCTGCAGTTTCCCCATCTCTTCTCCCGCTGCCATGCACAACAATTAAATGTCTATTACCGGCGACCGCAGAGTGCTTTCTAGCTGCCTGATAATCAGACTGAAGTGTTGTTGTGTTTTGACCACATTCGTCACAAACGCTGAGGATTTCTTCGACAGTTTTCCGTCTGAGTTTCATTCCTCATGTCTGTTTTATCAGCATTATTTTCTCCTGCAGGAATCTTTGATTTCAGATGTAAAAGAAGTGTGTCTCCAACGTTACAAACTACAAACAACCACTTTTCTTCTGTTTGTCTTTCTTAGGTATTACTATCGATCTTGATTGACAGGTGGTAACGTGACGGAGACAGAAGGACTCAGGAGGAGTCAACAGCAGAAAGACAAAAGATGGACCCGGCAGCCATGATGGAGCGAAGCAGCCGAGTCGAGGGCCGTTCACACAAACAACACGAGTCAGACGTGTTCACAGTTAATCCTGAGAACCTGCTGGAGCTGCTGTGGTTTTCAGACAGGAGGTGGTGCAGCAGCAGCAGGAGGTGGTGCAGCAGCAGCAGGAGGTGGTGCAGCAGCAGCAGGAGGTGGGATATGATGTTTAAATTCGGCTGCAGAAACAGAAGCGGCGCTGCTGACATGTTGGCAGCATCACGGCCTTTTTACAGGGACCGGGCCAATTTACTGGAATCCTGCTGCTGCTGCTGCTGCTGCTGCTGCTCTCACACATGTGAGAAACTCCGACTGACATGAAGCACCTCTGCAGATAATCAGCAGGATCTCAAGAGTCCAGAGTGTCTCTGAATGTCTTTATGGAATCAAGGACCTTTGCAGCAGGTCAGGTATCGAGTCACAGCCCAATACCAAGAAACCGCCGATGTTAAATGTAAGCTTTACATTCTCTCTATATTCTATAAACATGACATGTGAGAGTGCAGGAGCTGCCCCCCGGGGTAAATAATGAGAATCTGCTCCCTGCTGAGGACAAGTCAGAGAACATGGAGTCTGTGAGGAGCGACAGAGGACAGATAACGGTCTGGACCCGGCTGATGTTATCGATCTGGATGCTGCACTGTAATGGTTTGGCTGCCTCTGCTTAACCTGCCTGTCACGTGATGCGCACACACACACACACACACACACACACACACACACACACACAGGATCAAGGCCAAAGAATAGAATCCATGTCTATCTGCGAGGCTCAGCTGATCAGGATCCCATCACACTCTTTAATAACCTGTTCTAACAGGATTTCCCTCCCTGAGTAACGTGAGAGCAAATTCTGGGAGGTCAGAGGAGTCAGCGATGTCAGGATCAAAGGTGGCAGGAAGGAAAGATGTCTCACACTCACACTCACACACACACACACACACACACACACACATACACACACACACACAGTCACAGTGACTGCATACAGATGGCTCTCAGGGAGCATGTTGCACAGAACAGAGTCAGTTATAAATGAATGATCAGACTAACGGCTGTGGCTTTGTAAGTTAATGATGTATGCATGAATTCATGTGTTCACTCTCCTCACATGTGAGGAGTTTTTTCAAAGAGCCCAGACATTGATGCTGGTCCTCGTTTCTTCAAAGACCAGGAGGGTGAACGTCCTCTTCCTGAAGTTTGGATGTTGCTGACTCCTCCTCTCCACACATGGACAGTATGAATGCAAATGTTGGCACGTGAATGTGTGTGTGAGGTTTATCAACTGCAGGGTTTGTGTGTTTGTGTGTATGGAAGAGTGAACACATGTAAACATTTGTGTTACATATTTGTGTTTCTCAAACGGTGCGTGTAATTATGCAAAACATATATTTGGACAGAGACATTTAGTTATGCTAAACTGTGCACCTTTGTACACATGCTTGTGTCTGTGTGTGTCTGCATCAGACTGTGTGTGTTCAGGTGTCTACATGAGCGTGTGTGTGTGTGTGTGTGTGTGTGTGTGTGTGTGTGTGTGTGAACGCGC
>JAFBJT010112637.1:4140-14215 GCA_016785325.1 Chascanopsetta lugubris
CCCCCCCCCCCCCTCCCTCCCTCCTCCCCCCCAGAGGGTTTTCACATTAGGAGGAGCAGGCGGGAGGAGATGTGAGGCGCTGATACCGCAGGAGGTCACAGGGGGGCGGGGTCGAGTCAGCCGGAGCGACAGGAAGTGAAGATGCTTTCAGACACGAGCTGAAGTCAAAGATTATCTCCTGAAATGATCCGGAGAGGCTGCGGGGGAGAAACTGTCCGAGACTGAGCCGCAGATAATGTCTCCAATTTCCTCCTCCCTCTGAAAGTGTCTCAAAAGGAAGGTGATGAGGATGAAGATGATGATGATGATGATGATGATGAGGGATGATGATGAAGATGATGATGATGATGATGATGAGGGATGATGATGATGATGATAATGATGATGATGATGATGAGGGAGGATGATGAGGATGATGATGATGAAGATGATGATGATGATGAGGGAGGATGATGAGGATGAGGGATGATGATGATGAGGGATGATGATGAGGATGATGATGAGGATGATGATGATGATGATGAGAATGATGATGATGATAAGGATGATGATGATGATGATGAGAATGATGATGATGAGAATGATGATGAGGATGATGAGGATGAGGGATGATGATGATGATGATGATGATGATGATGATGATGATGATGATGATGAGAATGAGGGATGATGATGATGATGATGATGATGATGAGAATGAGGGATGATGATGAGGATGATGATGATGATGAGGGATGATGATGAGGATGATGATGATGATGAGGATGATGATGAGGATGAGGGATGATGATAATGATGATGAGGGATGATGATGATGATGATGAGGGATGATGATGAGGATGATGATGATGATGATGATGAGGATGATGATGATGAGGGATGATGATGATGATGATGATGATGATGATGATGATGAGTTTTACAGTGTCCACACAAAAACAGTAAAAACTGTATTTCTCTGAATCAATAGTCGTATCATAAAGTGGGCGGGACACTTTCTATTCATCAGCTGGGGAGCGGCTGACCAATCACAAGAGACTGAACCAGCTGGCCAATCAGAGCAGTCAGGGCTTTTCTGGGGGGGAGGGGCTTCAAGCGTTCTGAGACCGTTAGCTTATTTAAATAGCGACGCTAATAATAACATGTGGCCCCAAAATATGTATAATGCTTCTCCTTTAAACTCTGCACAGTCATAAAACTGTCAACGCTGAGGAATGAAACATCATTTTGTGATTATAGTATATGTGTGTGTGTGTGTGTGTGTGAGCGTGTGTGTATGTGTGTGTGTGTGTGTGTGTGTGTGTGCTGGCATAAATAAACGGCTTAGAAATAAGGACAAAGAAGCTGCGCCTCATTTCCCACCAGCAGCGTGAGAAGCATCACATTTTGAAGTGAGGGCGGCGGCTTTTTAAAACCCCAGAGTGCACCACTCAAACCAGAGCCGCCGCCGCCGCTCCTGTTTGATTACCCGGCGTTTTCCCCGCCAGCGCTCTAACAACCAGTTGCACAGCGAGTGTGCGAGGCATCTAAATAACAAGCTTCGCCCCCCCAAAATAGTGGTGGGGCGGGGGGGGGGGGGGGGGGGGGGGGGGGGGGGGGGGGCTGGAGAGGAACCCCACATGATTACATGTCATTTAGACGCTGAGGGGGGGCTGAGTTAAGTCGTGCGCAGGTGGGTGGTCGCAGGTCGGCGCACGCGGACCCCGGCGTTTTCTGCTGAGTCATGGCGCGAGGGGACAGGACCACACTTACCGATCCACACGTCGTTCCCGAACCAGGAGAGGTTCTTCTGGGAGCTGTCGTAGTAACCGATCTTCTTGTAGCTTCCTCCTGCGTCACAAAGGAAAGAGAGAGAGAGAGAGAGAGAGAGCGAGAGAGAGAGAGAGAGAGAGAGGAGAGAAACAGGATGTGAGGCATTTCAAATGAGCGTTTTCTCTTTTAATTCCGCTGCCTTCACTTGATGAATGGAACGTGTGGGTTCCACGAAAAGCCATCATGAATAGACGGAACGGACGGGCGAATGAAAAGGTGCATGAAGGGGGACAAACAACGAGGCGCCAAGGGGAGGAGAAGGAGAAAAGGCAGGGGAGGGGAGGGGGTGGGGGAGGGGCTTATGTGGCGAGGTCCAGAGCAGGAATACTGATGAGGTCCCACAGTGATTCAAGGATTCCAGTCAGGTCGTCTCATGGTGGATGTCAATTTACCTCCACACCACAACAGGAAATATGAGACGGAGCACGGGGGGGCCGGGGGTGGGGGGCCGGGGGGGGGCGGAGTCTAAGGGGCCCCGCAGTATAAATTCTCATCCTTCAGACGAGAGAACAGAGGTACAGAATAATCCTCAACCTTCTCCTGCGCCGGCGAAACTCATTAAGGCGGCGCGGACAAATAGGACGCCATTTCCACAAACAGCTTTCCAAAAAAACAAAACAAAAAAAACACAAAACAAACAAAGCTGGGGCCCAATTAAAGAGACGAGTCTGGAGCCAACAACCTCCTGTATGCACTCAGGTCACATGTGCCATTAGAGCACGCGGGGACCAATCACAGCGCAGGCTGCCGCAGCAGCGCTAGTGGAGGTGGGATCAATACCTGGTGAATAATGCCGGCGCTGACTCTTTTTTTTTCATGAACGACGAGATGAATTATATTCACAGTTAAAGGTGGAGTCCGTATAATTGCCCTCGTAGAGCTAGAACTCCCCCGCTGAGGTCGATAAATAAGGTTCGGGCTCTTGTGACGCTGTAACAAACAAAATCGATTGTTTCATTCGGTCGGAAACAAGGTCCAACTAACAGTGATCGCCCCCTGCTGGATGGGAGACATACTTCACATAGGCTCCGGCACTGTGGGAAACACCCACAGACTGTATGTAAAGCTGGATGTGGCGTTCGTGAAGTCACTCATAGGTTTCTGCGTGATAGTGGGCGTCGCCATCTGGCCGATGCCTAACTCCTCCTACTTCCTGGTTTATACAAAAAGAAAAAAATGGCCAGAGAGGCGGAGCACAGGTAGAGGTGCGGGTGGGTGGGCCCCTGGTGCTGTCACGGCATCCACAGAGGGTCGGGCCCAGGTGTCACTCGAGAGGCCACGCCCCTTACTTATCGAAACTCTAAACCCGCGCTAGAATAAAAAATGAGCAACTTCGAAAAAAAATACGAATCCACATGTGACTGGCCACGTCAACAGTCCACAGTCAGAGATGCTGTCCTCCCAACGCCGTCTCCTCCACCCAGCTTCAAGCAACACTCAGACAGAGCATGATTCATTGTTATGGGGGCGGGGAGAAAGGAGGGGGGAGGGGGGGGGGGCGGGTTCTAATTGCATTTGCTCTGCTCTGATGAACTTTTCCAGAATGACAGACTGCACCTTTAAACAGCAGCTGCAGCCATTGGGCGTGTTAGCGCGCGGGAGCGAGTGTTACCTTGCAGCTGTTCGATCAGCGTCATGGCCATTCTGGACCCCTGGGCGTCGAACACCACCTGACCCTGAGGCGCAGACCGGAGGAAAAGGCATTAGCGACTTCCTGGAGAGAAACGACCTCCAAAAACGAAACGACTCCAATACACGTGGTATTACAGATGTAGCTGGTTAGCTTAGCTTAGCATACGGAATGTGTTAGCCTGGGTCTGAAATGAGGGGGTTAGAGGTCACTCAGACTTCAATCTGCTATTTCAATATTTTATCGTTGTTGTTGTTGTCGTTTAATGAGCGTGGTCTGATCCTCAGATAAAAAAGAGAAAATAATTTTTCGTTTTGTTTCTTTAATTTTTTATTTTTTTTTTACGGTATCATAAAAAAAATTGATGATTTTGCTGGAAATGTAATGTGATTTTTTGGGGGGGGGGAAATATTTTCTGATGAATTATTAGTCCATTAAAACATAATGAAAATATTACAACTATAATTAAAACGATCACTGCTTGCTGAATATTTCATATCGATCTACGCCATCTTTAATTTGGTGAGATCTGAGGCGACTGCGCCATCAGACTTAACGACCCCCGGTGATAACGAGCGGCGGCTGTGGCTTCGCATGACACACGAAAACTTGCATATTCATGTAGCTAACGATCAGTACACAGATGTTTTCATCATCTGCCCCCCCCCCCCCCCCCCCCCCCCCCCCCCCCCCCCCCCCCCCCCCCCCCCCCCCCCCACACTCACCGAGACGCCTTCAAAGGAGCTGGTGTTGAGGGCCCTGTAGATCTCGGCGGTGATGTCGTGGTTGTTGTAGTTGAAGTCCTCCAGGCGTCGGCCATTGGCCTTCAGCGGCGCCACGGTCTTGTTGAGGGCCAGGGCCAGGGCCCACACGGCGTCGTAGGCCAGAGGCGCCTCCTGAAAGCCGCCGGTCTCCTCCGGGTTCATGCCCCCCAGGCGAGACATCAAGGCGGCGATAAACTCCTGGGACGTCTGTCGAGAGACGAGACGGAGGACGGACGTCAGACAAGCGGTTATCACCCGGACACTTGGGTCGAAGGCACAAAATGGAGGACGGGTGGGTCAAGTGAGAAGGAGACAGGGGGGTAAGTGGCGGGACCAGCGGCCGGTGGCTTCACCCTCACATGTGGGCGTCGAGTGGCGGCAGAGCGACGATGAAGTCGAGGAGCTCTCACAGAGTAAAGGAGGGTGGGTTCATATGCCTGGATCTGATTGGTTCCTTCAAACAGCCAATAGCAACAAAGCAAAGGTACGAGTGTACGTATGAGACCATACATCAACATAAACCAGTTACTTACGTTACTGTGCACTTTTAAAGTCTTTTTAATTATTAATTATTAATTATAATTTTAATTATCATCATCATCACCATTACCACTATCTTTATTATCACTATACTGTTATTACTATATTATCATTCGTATTAATATTATCATCGTCATTACTACAGTCTTTATTATCATCATTACTATTATTGGTATCAATATTACTATAAATATTACTTTTATTATCATCACCATGATTATCAACATTACTACTGTATTTATTATCACTATTACAATTACTATTATTGTTATTCTTATTCTTATCATTATTATATTATTATTGTCATCATCACCATTACTAGTATATAGTATTATCACAATTGTTATAATAATACTGACTATTATTGATGGTGTAATTACTGTGTATCACTCTTACAGTATCAGTGAGAGTAGTAGTCGTATCATTAATAAATCTTATGCAATAACCTGTGTACAATTTCCTCTGTTGTGTATTTAGTGCTTCTCGGTGACGACTCCTCCGTGGAGGGTTGAAACATTGCGGCTCTAGAATTCATCTTTCATTTAATCCTCTTCGCTTCCGCTGCAACGTTGTAAATACGTTTGTCCAGATTTGTTTACAACTTCAGTGAACGGGTGAATTTCAGCAGCTCGGTTCATTCAAACACCATTACCTCAAATTAAAATCACACTGTTCCTGCTTTACAACACAAGTCTAATACCTGCACCGAGAATTATGAGATTAAATCAGGATTATAACATCAACCTCATTCCGGAGCAAACACAGAGGCTCGGAATATATTCCTGTTTTATTTGGGCTGTTTAGAAGAAGTGATTTTAACACCAATAAACACCGAGAGCTGCGGATGAAAGTATAATGGAAGATTATTGCAAACAAAACAGGAAGCTGTCTCCGCGGATTCTCCCACTCCAATTAGACACGCACACACACGCGCACACACACACACACACACACACACACACACACACACCTCCGGTTCAGCCAAGTCACAATCATCTCATTGAGATTCCACCGTGTCATTTCAAAGGAGAAGTCGCTGACGACTGCCTCGCCCGCCGAGCGTCACCGGACGGACGGACGGACGGACGGACTCTTCCATCTACCAGGAATGTGCCAACTTCATAAAGTGGGGAAAAAGAATTTGAAAAGATGGCCGACACGTGGCTGTAATTCTTACCGAGCCGCACGTCGACGGCGAAATCAGCAGGTAGAGTGTCGGGAGGCGCATGAATATAAACAACAGCTGCTGATGGAGTGCGACAGAGGGAGGTGGAGGAGAGGAGAAGAGGGGGAAGAGGGGGTGGAGGGGGGAGGAGAGGGGGTGGGGTGGGGTGGGTGAGTAAACAAGAAGGGTGAAGGGATGATCCACGATGGAACAGTGGAGTCAGAGAAGGTCGAACACTGGGAGAGAGGGAGAGACGCTCTAAGAGGATTAGAGAAGGTGAACCGGGGAGTGACGGAGGAGAGGGGGGGGGGAGGGAGAGAGAGGGAGAGCAGGAGGAGAGAGAGAGAGAGAGAGAGAGAGAGAGAGAGAGAGAGAGCGTACCCCCCTAAAGCATAAAACCAGCGTCGGACAAATTACCAATAAAGATATTCACAGACCTCGACAGTGATCATTTAAAGAGATAACCTGTGGAATTCCACATTAAAATATGAATATGACTCCGCCCCCCTGTGTGTGTGTGTGTGTGTGTGTGTGTGTGTGTGAGAGGTAGGATGGAGAAAAGCACCGTGACATTGATTAAGGTCATTCTCTTCGCCCGTGACGTGACGTCACCGCCCGAGAAGAAGAAGAGGAAGAAGAGGAAGAGGAAGAAGAGGGAAAAAAAAAACGCTGTCTCATGGGGATCAATCTGTTTTACAGCAGTGACAGAATGACAGGGAGGTGATGGGGTGGGGGGGGGGGGGGGTGGGGGGCAGAGATTAGAAGGTAGAGCGGGTCGTCCACTAAAACAGGCTGTTTGTGGTTGGAGTCCAGTTCAGTCGCCCCTGATGTTTGTCCTTGGGCTTGACACCGAACGTCAAACTGTGTGTGTGTGTGAGCAGAGTGATGGAGGGAGGGATGCAAACTGTGATATAAGCGCTGTGAGTGGTATATACTATGTGTGTGTGTGTGTATAATATATATATAAAGAGAGAGAGAGAGAGAGAGAGAGAGAGAGAAATAGGTAGACAGATAGATGGATGGATGATGTAATTAATCATACAAATATCCATAATGATTGAAGGAAAAAGGGGCGGAGTCAATGTTCTCATCATGTTCGGCAGGTAAGTAGGTGGATGGATGGATGGACAGAGAGAGAGCGAGAGAGCGAGAGAGAGAGAGAGAGAGAGAGAGAGAGAGAGTCATTGGAAACTGGAAAGATAAAAAAAATAAAGACACAAATATAAACAAAAAATCAAATGAGTTGGAAAAATGGACGGATGAATAGATAAACAGATCAAACGAATGAGATGCTGCAAAAGCAACAACATGTCAATGGAGAAATGAAAACAATATGCAAATCGGGCCCCGTCAGAATATCAGATCAACATTGATCAGTAATCAAAGCCAAACTAAATCATCGCAACAACAAGTGTCATGAGACTTTAGATTCTACCTGACAACATAAAGATACGAATGATACTAATGACGTGTAACTTTGAAATGAACCAGGAGGACACATGGGGCGGGGTTTATTCAGATGGCTGCAATATGTCACCTCACCACTAGAGGCAAATCAATCCAAAACACTGTGTCACTGAAATCCATTGGATCTCATACAAGATACATACATCTCTCTCTCTCTCTCTCTCTATATATATATATATATATATATATATATATATAGATATGCATATGCTGCCAAAAGATATCATGCAGCTAAAGAGAAAGTAATGATCAAATAAAACCTCACGTGAAGTGAATGTGTGACAGAAGTGAGAGACGTCAGTTCGTAGCGTTGTTGTTTATTTTCGCGTGTTCATAATTAGCATGTGATTCACACCGAAGTCTCTTTTCATTTCACACCTTCTTCGTTTTCACACCGACACGCAGAGACGCAGAGTACAGGTGATAATTGGCGCGAGCCAATTGCTTTTGAGTATTTGAGTAATTTTCAATTAGGATGAGTTAATGGAGGAGACGGAGAAGTTCGAGGGTTTTACCGATGAGGTTTTTATTAAGGTAAATAATCTCTTTATCTATTCATCCTTTTTATTTTAACCACCTCAACGAGAAAATGGTGTCTTCATCAGACTCGGATGAGCCTTTTGTATTCTCATCGACTGCACTAGTTCTATCTAGTGGCCCCTAGTGGACAAAGTCAACATCATCAGGTTTACCTACATACTTGGTATTCCACTATAATATATATATTATAGTAACATATATATATATATACATATATATTATAGTAACGTTTCTGCTAATGTTACTATAATATCAATAATAGTAATCTTTCTGCTAATGTTACTACAATAGTAATATGTATATATATATATATATATATAATAGTAATAGTGATCACAAATATAGTAGTAATGATGATAATGTATGATGATAATAATAATAATTATCATAATAATTATCATAATAATAATAATGATAAGAATGCATGCAAAGAGGAACATAAAACAGAATGGATCAGTGCACCTTTAAAGGTGCAGTGTGCAAAGTTTAGGTGTAATTGCCGTATTGCCAGAACATTAAAAAAAGTAATGACACGGATGTTTTTTGAAGTGTTTTACCATCCAAAGTTACTCACTCTCATTTTCACGACTGGAGAACGAGCCACGAACTTTGGGAAATAAAACTCCGTTTCTCGCGGTGGAGGTGTTTCCATCATTGAGCGCAGCCGAGCTCCGGGTCTTTTCATTAGAAGCTCATTAAGGTCGTGCGGTGAAGCCCGAGTCCCGCGAGAAATGTACAGGTACGACACGAATTCCGCTCGTTCTGATCCACGATATGAATGTGAATTATGAAGCTGTTTCTGCTCATGTTGAAAAAAATCCAACAAAACGGACATCATTCATCATAAAACTCGAAAAGGGGCGGAGTCAGAGTTTTGTGTGTTCTCACCGTACTGGATGGATGGGTAGATAGTTAGATAGATAGATGGATGGATGATACTGTATATTTCGATGGTTGCAATATGGTGTTTTACCACTAGATGCCACTAAATCCCACACACTGTGCCTTTCACTAACTGGAGAAATTTCCCATACAAACATCCGTCATGAATTCAGGTAAAAAGGGGGCGGAGTCAGTGTTTGCTGTGTTCTCACCATGTTCAATAGATAGATAGACAGATGATGGGTAGAAATTTCTCATAAAAAACATCTATAATGATTCAAGGTAAAAAGAAAAAAAAAAAGGGGGCGGAGTCAGTGTTTGGCGTGTCCTCACCATGTTGGAGACGCCGCGCACCGTCTCGGGGTTGAGCATGACGATCTCGGTGGTCACGTGACCCTCCACAGCCTCCGTCATGTTCTCCACCGTGCAGTTGATGGCCGGGTCTTTGATCTTGAACCAGTTGTCGGCGTACCAGCCAATCAGGAACCACACGTACTTCTTCCCATAGAGCTTCTCCTTGAACACCTGCAGCAGGCGGGCAGGAGGGGCAGGAGGGGGGAGGGGCATAAATAAGCATGAGAGGTGGGATGATTCATTCGCACATTCAGGAATCTCATCAGCCTGCTTAGTTCCTGCTAATACCCCGTTAGGCTCAGTCGGCCGGGATCAATGAAACAGGAAGTGAAAAAAAAAAGAAATTAAAAATTAAAAAAAGAAAGAAGGCACAACTCACCTCGCAAAACACCTTCCTGGCTTCGGTCTCATAAAACAGCCCCACGATGATCCTGGCGTCCTGGCGCTGTTCGGAAACATCGATTCACAAAAGACAAAACAATAAGAAACATCGCTCAGGTTCGTCGGCAATAAAAGTTCACAGGACGAGCGGCACGCCGCGCTGTTCGGGAGTTGCCAATTAGCACGGCGCATTAATTTCCCCCATCAAATCACCTCTGTGCTAATGGTATCGTGTGCAGCTGTGAGCTGATGGGGGGGGGGGGGGGGGGGGGGGGGGGGGGGGGGGGGGGGGGGGGGGGGGGGGGGGGGGGGGGGGGGGGGGGGGGGGGGGGGGGGGGGCTAGCAGCAGCTGAGGTGAATTTTTAATCAAAGCACCTTGAGGTTTTTGACAGCGACAGCCGGGTCGGTGAGGAAGCTCTGGCGGACGCTGATCTCGATGCCGGCCTCCTTCGTCCTCTGCTCCAGATCGTCCAGAGTCTGGGAGATGAAAAGGAGCGAGACAGACAAGAGGAGGAGGGGGGGGGGAGAGAGAGAGAGAGA
>JAFBJT010112646.1:0-7500 GCA_016785325.1 Chascanopsetta lugubris
AGCAGCGATTCCCGGGATGATCGTTCCACCCATGTAGAGGATCTGGGATAGCTGCAGATTTGGGATTTAGAAAAATTAAGGACACAAAAAAAAACAAACAAAAGAAAAAAAGGAAAAGACACAGTAGCAGAGTCTGGCGGGTCTCTGCTACACTCCGGAGCTGAACTGAAGGAAGTGGAGATAAGAAGCCAGGACTATGTTAAACTCAGGCCTTTCCATTGGGATTTCATCTGAAGGGATAAAGCGGGAGGAGGAAGAGGAGGAGGAGGAGGAGGAGGAAACAAAAAGGGACAATACGAACCTTTGTGATGTTATTTCCCTCTCGGTTGAATTAGTGTAGCTTCTCTGACACCGCCGCTCGTGTGTAGAGACCCTTAGTTTGCCCACAGTGTGACACTGACCTCATGAAAAGAGCATTTATTTATCTTTGTGTTTATGCCTGTAATGGTTGGGTTTGATTGCCGGAGTGTAACCCCCCCCCCCCCCCCCCCCCAACACACACACACACACACACACACACACGCACACACACACACACACACACACACACACACACACACACACACACGCACACGCACACACACACAGGCTGTCCTGCAGTCCCATAGCTTGCACAGCAGCAAAGTGTGGGTGAGGCCGTGGAGTTTACCTAACCTCTGTCACAACAGCTTCCCTCGGCTCCGACGGCTTTTCTGAAAAACCCACAAACGACACGTCGGCCAAGTGGAGCGAAGAGACGACGACACGGACAAAAACAAAAGCGTGCACCCCTCCATTTTGCTGCTAATTTTCCCACATTGTGAAAAAGAAAAACTCCCTGACACATTGGAAACCATGCCTCTCTTACTTTTTCCTTCATTTCTCTTTAGGTTTGTTTGATTTCTAATATAAAAAAAATAGAAACTGTGAGGATTGAGCTGTTTGCAATATTCTTTCTCTGCTTGTCGTGTGAAGATTTAGCCAAATTCTGTGGAATCAGAGGTTTGAGGGGGGAAGACTTGAAAAGCCCCAGGATGTGTGTGTGTGTGTGTGTGTGTGTGTGTCCAGCCAGCACTGTACTGAAGGCGTCTATCAAATGACAACAAATGCCTAGTGACTATATGTGATATATTTTTGTACATAAGAAAAAACAGATGTTGAATGTCTCATTTGACATTGTGTTTTTCCTTTTCTTTTTCATTTGCGATAGATCTAGTTTGAAATGTAAACATTAAACGTCTTAAGGCAGCTTCTCGGTGCAGAAGGTAGATTTACTGCGTGTTGTCAATATCTCATCTGCGAAACATGAGAAACATGGATTTGGATACAAAAAGGGGATTTCTGTAAAATATCCTATAAATAATGTATTTATCCCTTTGTATTTGTACATTGACTCTCACCCCCCCCCCCCCCCCCCCCCCCCCCCCCACCCCCCCCCCCCCCCCCTCTTCTGTTCCCACCCACACACCTCCCCTCTGCTTAGTTGTGTTGTGTGAGTTTAAAACAGTAAGTGAACATATTTCATCGTGTTCTTCTTTCATTACTTACGTGTCGTTGTCCCTCACTATTTAAATGTGACGTCTTTTTTAATCTTTTTTTTTTCGTATGTGGGTATACCATGTTTTCATTTGTTGATTTAAAACATGCCATTGTCTATTTTTGTATTATTTGTAAGTTAATAAAAAAAAAACAATTTGAGTTTTTTTTTTCCTTATGAAAATGTTTATTGTACGGCAAAAAAGTAGCATCTTATTCAGAGTATTTGGTTGAAGTAGATTTTTTAAGAATATATACACACATTAATATATACTGTAAATCTATATCTTTTTTGTTTGAGGCTTTCAGTTTGAAACTGTTCTTGAACTGATAATATGCATGGGTTCTTCTCTTGAGCGACACTTCTTTTTCTGTGGACAAACCGAGAGAAGTCAGAAACTGCTCTGTTTTCTGTTCCTTTCTTTTCCTTTCCTCTGTTTTCTCCCTCTGTTCCTTCTGTTCCGACGTTATTTATGCCTGCTTACATACTGTATCTATATACTCTTTCTGTTCTCTTCTTTCTGTCACTGTAATCTTTACCAGCAGTCTAGATGCCTTAACAATGCAAACCCATTCTTCATTCAATCACATGTACAGTTTTCTACCCTCACCACAATTGTCTATTGCCACAGAGGAATTCATGGGAACTTGGGGACAAAGCACAAACCCACTGTGTTTGGTGGTGAAGCCAGACTAGAATACAAAGAGCCATAATTCAGCAATCACACACACACACACACACACACACCCTGATGTACCATAATACGACAGCGATGGCACGCTTTGAGGGACAGTCAGCGCTGAGAGGCCTCAGCCTCTCAGCTGTTGCACTTTAGTGTTTGCGCAAACACTTTGTGTTTAATCTTGTAGCAGTTGATTTTGTTTGAGTCATTATTTCAGCAGCATGGTGGCACCGTATCTTGTTAAGCCGCTGAGTCACCGCGACGCAGCTCTGTTGTATTTGATGAAGACGAGCACCGTCACAGCACAAGTTTAATGTCGCATGTGGACGTCTGACTTCGCTCTTTGACAGTCGACCCCCCCCCCCCCCCCCCCCCCACTACACACACACACACACACACACACACACACACTCCTCTCCTTTCCCTGTATCAGCCTTTCCTCCGACAATGCAGCTTCATTACAAGCCAAACACAACAAGAGCGAGTGAGGGGCGCATGAAAGGGAGCTCCTTGGCCTCTCAGCCATTTCTGTAGTCTTTCCTTTGTGTGTCGTCAAGCTGTTGCTGGACAGAGAATAGGGCTTTTCTCTCTCTGCTTTCCTTTTCTACAGTCTGGTTTTGTTAAGTGGCGAGAAAGGAGCATTTTAGCAGAGGCGCCTGCTGACAGACGAGGCTTTTTCAGGCCCTGGTCTGAGCCGGGGCCAGGAGGGACCGCCGCACCATATCTGTTTCAAATGAGCTCCAGAGGTCTGTTGTCATACAAAGGTCGCTTTGTCAGCAAAGTTCCATCCCGATTATGAATATTGGTAATGGGTGACAAAGTTTTGTATTTAGGTAACGAATAACAAAAAAAAAAAGATGCAAAACCAAATAGCTGGTGTCTATTTTTTCCTCTGTTTTGTCTTTGACTGCAAATACACTGAACAGCTCTATGATATAAGGGAAGAAAAAAAATCTACTGTATAGATTGTTATTGTTTTTGATGAAAAATGAGCTGTAAGATAACTTTTGGACTCTCACAATGTTGAATTAAAGTTACCTCTTGTCTGTGGCCCGCGTTGTCATTTTGTTATTTCATAAATATGCAAAAACACCGGTCTCTGATTTCACATGACTCGCAGCCACGTTATTGTTGACCTTCTAGTGAACTTACATTTAATGATGAATGCAAATAAACTAAACTCTATAATCTACGATGACACTATAAAAAAAACATTTTTGACCACACACTATACATTTAAGAATAAAAATATTGATATAAAACAATTGAGACCCTCAGCTGTTACATGCCGAGTTATGTTCATGTTCGCCATGTTTGCTTTAATTATCTGTCTTGTTGAGACGAACTCCAGGAAGCGCTACTCATGATGAGGAAGAAGGTATAAAACCCTTTCTATAAGTCTGAGTATTTCCAGGAGCTGCGTGACCTCGAGGCATGAAATGGGAGACATCTGGAGGGACCCGGCTGAAACGAGGAGCGGCCCTGGTTAAGTGTCCGACAAACCAACTGTCGCTCTGACGGTGCTTCAGACGTCCTCTGCCAGATCTGGACGACTTGCAGAAAGGACAACTTTCTCAGAAGTGCTCCATCAATCAGGCTTTTGTGGCAGAGCGGCTGGACGGCAGCCACACTCAGTCAAAGACAAATGACAGGAGTTTCCCTGACAGCACAGAGGGGGTGAAGAAAAAAAGGATTTATATATATATATATATATATATATATATAAGGACAGAAACACCAGGTGCCTCATCACCTGCAGCTGAAGAATTCCCTGTTGTAAAGGACAGAGTGTGAGGATGTACCACAGACGAGGAATCCTGCTCCAGAGAGCGAAACCCGAGCTGAGAGCGAGGTGATAATTCCCCCCGTGCAGCCAAGGCAGCGCTGCGCTATCTTCATCTCTCTCTCTCTCTCTCTCTCTCTCTCTCTCTCTCTCTCTCTCTCTCTGCCTATGCAACCATCCAGTCAAAGGTCACATCTAAACCTCACAGAACCTCTGTGAAGCAACATGAAGATGGCACCTCACCAACATTTCTCATCCCATCTGAAGGAGCTCGGGAGGATTTGCCGTGAAGAATGGGATAAGCCGCACCAATCCAGGTGTGCCGAGCCTGTGGAGACGTAAGCCCGGACGACCCGGAGCTGGATCTGCTGCTGAGAGACACTCTGCAAAGTGTTTGAGTTATGAGAGGGAATAGCTTTATGAATGAGGGATTTCACTTTTCTCCTCTGAGCTGAAATCTACGGACTAACTAACTAACTCCACGTACACCTGTGTGTGTGTGTGTGTGTGTGTGTGTGTGGCACACATGCATGTCTGCTATAAATGGGTGTAAGATTTGAGAAGATTTCATTTCCAAAAAAATAATACAAAAACAATTGCATGCTAACATTTTCAGGAATTTATAATCACCTACATGTATTATCTTTTTTGTTTTGCACAATAATTCTCATCATTTGAGTCCTGTAATGTCCTTAAGGCATGTGTTTGTTTTGATTGCATTGATATTGTTTGGGAATCAATCATTGAGAATCATTATTACATTTAATATATCATATCGTTAGAAAAATGGGTTATAATGTCACTTCCGGTTCCGGCGCGTAAACGATGTCACTTCCGGGTTGCGCCAGTCACAGTTGAAGGAGAAGAACAGCAACATGTCTGGACTCTCCTTTCGCTGGAATCACTTGGCTTTGACATCATGGAGCCTTTGCTGTAAGTTTCTAAGTGTGTTTGATCAGATAAATGTTTATTTTGCATTTGATTATCATTGTGATGTCAAGTTTAGTTCACTCATTTCTTGTGTTATGTTTCAGTTTTTCCTGCACTATTGTCATGTCGAAGAGCTGCAGTAAATGGTCAGACTTACTTTGCCTTGGTCATCACTGACTTCAACAGTTCCTTTGGTGTTTAGACAGATACAACGCTACAATTCCTCTTAAAGGTGCAGTGTGTAAGATTCGGTGACGTCTACTGAGGAAGTTGCATGTTGTATATATCACCTCACCTCTGCCCTTTCAAACATGTAGTCCTCAGTTATCATTAAAACTCAAAAGATGTTTAGTATGTCCACTCTGGGCTACTGTAAAAACATGGTGGCCATTGTAGAGAGGACCTGCTCCTCATTTAAATATACATTAATGGAATCATTTAAGGGTAATGAGGAAAAATACATTTAGGTGATTATAAAAATGTCAGTATGTAATTATTTTGTACATTTATTCTACCTATAGAAGTGACCGAAATCTCACACACTGCACCTTTAAGTACGTTTCTTTAAGGTGCGTTCACATCCAATGTGATGTGAATTTTGTCACAACTAGATTACACAGTAAATGCAAAGATGTGTCGAGACACACATTTTGTATTGCTTCCTGAAAGCAGCACAACCTGTTCAAGTTGTACAACACAAGTCCCACAAATACACAGAACTCACATCACGTCAGTCGCTCCATTTACACCAGTTGGATCAGGTTGATAATTCCCAGACTGCAACATTGTCAAAACATTCAGTTGGTATTAGTCCAACAGATCGGGTAATTTTCAAAAATCAGCCTCAATTTAAACGAAATCATTGCTCAATAAACCTGCTATGCGAGTAAACCAGGTAGGATGAACGTCAAGTTTTCATACTTCATTCTGCGCAATAGACTGTTAGTAAAACCCAGAGTGCATGACACCCGGCACACAAACAGTAAGAATCACATTGTATTGAAGAAGTGCGTGAGGAGGCCTGATGCAGCATCAACACAGGAGAGACGATATGATTACACACAGGTTGAGAACAGCTGCTGTATGCAAATGTTATGTTTTTGTTGATTGACGGAGAAACATGTGGATCAATTAAATACGAAAAAAAATGGAAACCCCACAGAGCCAGGTGGGCGTGTAAAAACACTTCCTGAAGTGGCTGCACGGAGATTTTGACTGTGTTTATTTCTGCTGTTTGACTCGAGCGCACGTCTGACAGGCAGAGGGTGAAGCACAGGGAGGCCTGGATGAGAGAGGTTCCACAGGTCAGATACAGGCCTGCTGCCCCCCCCCCCCCCCCCCCCCCCCCCCCCCCCCCAGGCTCCCTCTTCTAATGAATCTAATTCATTAATGCATTACTGATGGCATGGTGAACATGGTTAGCCTGACAAGTTTCCTCCTAAACATATTAGTTAATGATGATTCCAAGGTTATTAATTGCGAATGCGCCAGCCCACCAATAATTGAGTCATCATTTGCATACCCGGTCATCAGCAGAAAATTAATTTCTTTTTTATTTTTTGCATATCTAATTTACAGCGCGCCGCGATTGGATTAGCCGGAGTAAACAGCGGATCCCGGGATTCTGCTGACCTCGGAGTGTTCCAGGGTCTCCACGGTAACTGGAGGCTTCCGTACACGAGAGAGGGGGAGCGAGGCGACCTGGAAGTACTGATGTAATGAGGTCTCGCATAAACACTGTGTATGTTTGTGTGTGTGTGTGTGTGTGTGTGTGTGTGTGTGTGCGTGTGTGTGTCTGTCTGTCTGCCTAATTGCCCAAAGGTACTAACTGCGCAAGGCTATTTATTTATCATTTTCTCCTCCTCATATCTATCTAATAATGGGGCTGGTAGTTTGCTGACAAACAGTAAAGAGGGCTGTGTGTGCGCACGTTCAGCAGTGAGAGGTGGGATATTGAATTAAGCAGGTTAGAGTCAGTGCAGGGAAACGAGTCCTGGAGCCTAATGTTTTTGATTAGCGAGCCAAATGCGCTGCACAGCTGTAGGGATCCAGCCCCACGCCCCCCCCCCAGCCCCCCGCCCCCCCCCCCTCCCCCCGTCGCCCCCCACAGGCCCTCCCCCCCCACCCAAACGCAGCTACACACACACACTCATAAATCATAAATACACATAGACAAAAGGTGAGCCCATTTTGCTCTTTATTTCCAGCCGCTCTTCAGACCCAGATGGACCGGTCAGTGTGGGAGGAAGACAATGGGAGTGGAAGGCCGAGGGCGGCGCGGAGCCCGGCGGACCCCGGGCCCCCTGGAGACGTAACATTAAAAGACGCTATTTCTGGAGAAGCGATCCTCCGGATGGAGGCGGCAGGGCCCCGGCACATCAAGGGAGGTGCTGTTCGGGGGCCTCTGTGCTGCCACGGTCTCCTAATGAATTGTATTAATGCACATATACTGCGCTCCTTGCTCTCCTCACTCCTCCTCTCCCGCTTCTCCCCCTTCCTCCCCGCGTTGGACACATGAAGTGCGGAGAAGGCGTGTTTGAAAGGAAAACAGGAGTCCCCATGGGGATCCCCGCACGAAGAAAGGAGAGG